>CAIGRO010059792.1:0-10177 GCA_903798355.1 Fraxinus baroniana
AAAAAAAAAAAAAACACATTAAACAAAAAAAAAAAATGCAAAATTTCTCAAGTAAGCACAATGAGATTGGGAGGCGAAGCCATGTCACCGTGTATCAAAACTCCATTTGTTCAACGTTCTCGGCATTATTGCTCATTGAATTATCTGAGTGCACAAATCATACATTGCAGTATGAAAACAGGGTCAAAATTTACAAATAATTATCTTTTAGTTGAATCATCTGCCCGCAAATCATGGGCCCAATCTTACTCCGTTTAAGTGGATATATGCTTCAGATTTGCATGATTCACATATTTACCAATGTCACAAACGAAAGAACAATATCTGCTGTTCATCTAAATTTACTGTCTGAACGGTCTAAAAGATGCCTTTCCTACCTATTATTTGCCTGTCATTCGAGAAGTTCCAAAAGTTGTAATAAGTGTACAATTTCTGTTGTACTAAAATATGTTCTATTGGAGTTCAACTTCGTACAACACAATTAGAAATAATATCTGTCCAGATTTGCATGATTCACATATTTACCAATGTCAATTTAGCTAGAGCATATAATTATTGCTAAAATAAGTAACATGATCATTTAAAAGCAAGTAAATATGCAGTTCATAAGTTAAAACAAAAATGTTAAAAACTAAATCTTCAATAAAAGTTGACTTACTTGCAAGCTTTTACAGTATATTCCCACGTGTGATCACTGATCTTCGGCTGGAGGATAAATGTTAAGCTTAAATACACTGCCTTTGGTGCTTTGCTGGTCTTGCGAGTTCATTTTAAGCAGTTCAATTTTTCTGGCAGAAGCAGCAGCTGATTTGGTGGTACAGTGCAAGTCCAATATCTGTAGGCTTGAAATGTCACCAAGGCCTGATGGCACTTCATAGAGATCACTGCAGTGTTTAAGATAAAGACGCCTAAGTCTTGGGAAATGATCTGATGAAGCACTCCAAGAAACTAAATTTGTCTTTCCAATATACAAGATTCTGAGAGCACGAAAACCTCCCTCCTCTGGCTGCCACAATATTCCCTCGAATGCATTGTCTTTCAACTTGAGAATCTCGAGGTTTTCCAATTTTCCCAGTGTAGACATGTGCTTCCAATCAAGCAGAGTGTCTGATAGCGTTAGCTTCTTCAGCTTCGGTGGAAATTTGTACGCTTGAGGTAGGCTTAGTTTTCTTTCAGCAGGTGACCCAGGAAATATATCATTCAATAGCTTCAAATTTTCAAGATTAACCAATTTTTTCCCAAGACTATCGAACAAAATAGATCCACCCTTACCTTCCAGAAGTTTAAATAATTGGCCACGAATACCCAATTTCTTTAAGTTTGGAGCTGCAGAAAAGACATCTTCAGAACAACTCTCAGGTGATATTGTAGAAAGTGTTACCAGACTTCCACTTTTCAGAGAGTCTTCTTTACTTTTTCTAGTTTTGGTAAGGACGGATCGTATCAAAGAGTCTTCGTTACTTTTACCTGTTTTGGGCAAAGATGTGGATGCATTTATTTCAAGATGCCTGAGCTGAATCATCTTCCATATGTCTGCTTTGATTTCAAGGGTGCGTAATGATGTCACGACTGTGAGAGTTTGCAAATTCCTGAGGTTGGAAATAGTTACAGGAAGGATTTGGAAGTCAATGGAGAGAACAAGGTACCTCAAATGAATCAGTTGAGTTAGATCGGGAGGAAAACGAGGGAATGTGATGGGTCTACCATCTAACACCCTGAGCAACTTAAAGCTTCCGGGGATGGAAGAAATGTGATCAAGTGACAATGTAATATCTTCATTGGAGAAACACAACAAAGACCGGACACGAGGACCAAATTGTTTAGATGAGATAAAATTAGAAATGCCAAAATGAACGCCAAGACGACGGTACTTATCAAAGGGAAGGGTACCTTGATTGAACTCTTTAATTTCATGGAAAAAATTTTGTTCTGCACCTTCCTTCTTGCAAAACTCGTGGAGCATGTCGTGAACATGGCATACTTTAACTTTACCATTTGACTTCCATTTCCCAACCATTACTAAATTCCTGTTGACAAGATCCTCCAAGTATTCCTCTGCAATATCCTCCAAGTTCATCCCTTCTTCTTTCTGTATGAATCCTTCAGCAGTCCACAGCTGAAGCAATTTCGACACCGGGATTTGGAAGTCTTCTGGGAACATCCCAAAATAGAGAAAACATGCTTTCAAGTGATAAGGTAAGTTCTGGAAGCTGAGTGCTATAAGTTTGTCCATGCGTTTCTCACGGTCTAGGTTTAAATATGCATGCACTCTCCCTGCAACTTTCTCCCACCAATAAATTTCAGTACCTTTTTCTAGAAGAACTCCTCCAATTATCACTATTGCGAGCGGTAGTCCCTCACATTCTTCAGCTATACGTTTTCCATGCTCTATCAACTCCTTATCAAGACACTGCTTTGAGCCTAGTGCCTTCTGTTGGAGTAACGTCCAACTTTCGTCACGAGTTAAAAAACGTAAGCAATGAGGATCCCTATTTGGGTTGGCGTGTTTACCTACGCTAAGTATACGACTAGTTAGTAAAACTCTACTCCGATTCTTGTTCTTGGGAAAAGCCAGTTTGAGATCATCCCAAACATATTCTTTCCAAACATCGTCCATGACAATCAAATATTTTCCTTTCTCCAAAAATCTACGAAGTTCATTAGCTAATCTTTCAGCATCCATCTTATACATATCATCAGTGAGCTTGATAAACTGTCCTAAAATATTGAGGAACACTTCTCTTTTACTATATTCTTGAGAAACGTATACCCATGCGCGATTGTAGAATTCATATTCAATTTTAGGATCGCGAAATATCATTTTAGCAAATGTCGTTTTACCGAGGCCAGGCATACCGATGATTGAGATAACTTCTAGTTCCTCAGATCCTTCATTAAGAAGTTTGATCAATTTTTCTGCCTCATCTTGAAAGCCCACCACATTTTCTTCCTCTACAATTGGAACCTATGTCATGGTGAATGGTTGTATCAGAAACTTGGGGTCCAATAATTAAGTGAAAAGAGATTATAATAACATAGTATTTATGTCCATATCCATATAATAACTTGTTTAAATATCAGAATCCTAAATGAGAATACACGACTTTGGACATCGTCCAAGTTTAAAAGTTACTTTTCTACAAAAAATAAACCTAGTTAAAAAAGTATTTTTTAAATAAGTTTGACTTATTTTGAAGCATAGCCAAACATGCTCATGTTAAACCCATGAAATTAATTCTAACTTTCACATTGATTAGTAAGAAAGAAAAAAAAAAAATCAAGAACCCAACAAATCGATCAATTTTCTCAGTACTGAATAATAATTAAAAAGAACTCGTCCAAAGTTACAATAAAAGATGTATCTTAAAAGTTAATAATCTATATTTTACCTCTCTCTATTTTACTTGTTTTAGATAAAAGATAAATCAATCAACAAATGCAGATTAAAATTAATAAAAAAAAGTTAATATTATACCTTTCTCTCTGTTGTAATTCTTTCAGATCCCTCCCCATATTGCAGTGCAGCAAAGCCAATCTTCTTGCTGTCATACATATCCTTCACCATCGTCCTGATGGATTTAACCTCATCAGCCACACTTCGAAGATTTGCCACATAATTTATACCGTGGAGAGCTTTTTCAAAGTAATTTTTGGTCTTCTGAACAGATGTAAGCGAAACAAATGTTTCAACAGCATCTTCTGCTTTATATACCACTTCCCTGGTTTGTCTCACCATTGATTTCATATATTCGTTGCTGTTCCGTTTCTCTGTCGAGTCCTTGAGGAAACTTTTTAGCAAATCTAACTCGTTGTACAGAGATTCAACGTCACTCTTCACGTCACGAATCAGATCGACATTGTAAAGAAGCAGTTGCTTTAGGTTTTCTAGCAGAAATTCTACAGCTGCATCAGCCATTTCTTTCTTTGATCAATTCTTGGAACTCAGAATTTGAGCATGTTTGGCTTAGCTAAAATTGGCTTCTTTTTTGAGGGGAATAATTGAGGAAGGAACTGAGAAAAAGTTGTTAGTTTCAAGGAAATTTCGACGACTTTGTGCTACCTTAGGAAAGTCGGGCCGGGCTCAATTATAAACCCACTCGATCGATTGAATCATTCTAAAATAAATTTTCCAGTTTTTTTTAAAAAAAAAAAAAAAAAAAAACTAGAATATTTTAATATTCCATTTAGACCGAATCTCGATGACATCCCAGGACAATTTGTTGTCATTCATTGGCCGCGAGAATTTAATTATTTTTTAATGAATTAAGGGAAGTTGCTTCGAACCTCATGGGAATGGGGATTAATTATCCCAATAGTCATTGAACTCTATCGAATATTTTCACCAAGGTACTGAATTTTAAAAATTATGTGGTCAGTCACTGAACTTTCGAAACTGCAACTCCATCCATCACTAAACTTTAAAAATTATCTCATTCGTCACTAAACTTTGCAAAAAGTTTCCCAAATGATCACTGAACTTTGCAAAAGTTTCTCAAATGGTCATTGAATCGGTGACCATTTGGGAAACTTTTTACAAAGTTCAGTAATCTCATAGAAATTTTTTGCAAAGTTCAGTGATTAATGGGGTGATTTGTAAAGTTCGGTGATGGATGTGGTTACAGTTTCGAAAGTTCAGTGATCAACTACGTAGTTTTTAAAATTCAGTGATCTGGTGGAAATTTTTGGTAAATTTCAGTAACTATTAAGGTAATTAACCCTAGGAATGGAAATGGAAATGAGAACTTATTCAAAATAAGGATTAATTTCAGAAAATCTCTATAGAAACGTTTTCATGTAGTATATATTTTATATGTATTGAAAATCGCAACAAAAATCCTATGTTTAAAATTTTTGGTGCGAAAAACTCCCCTACCGTTAACATCGGTCAAATTTTCCATTAAAAATAATAAAAAGTGTCAAAAAAAAAATTTATTATTATTATAATTTCAGTACCCAAATTTTTTGTTTTATATAAATTAAATCCAAAAGTTTTATATGTGTCGCCTACAATTCTAAATCTTTAAAATTTTATTTTTCACCCCATCTCACTTCATCTTCTTCCCTCAAATTTTTTTTTTTTTTAATAAAATCGGAAGAAAAATAATCTTGTCTGCAAGCTTGTTAACAAAGGGAAAACTAGCAAAGACAAACTGCCCTTTTTTTTCCTTTTTATAATATGCAAATCTTACTTCAAACTCCACCCATGGCACCTAGTTTTCCTCATCCTCTTATACATACATATATCTATTCCTCTATTTTCCATTTTTTTCAATCTAATCAACTATTTTATTCTGATTTTTCTTCCTCAGAAGATTCCCATTCTTCTTCACAGATCTTGTTATCAGATCCGTAAACGACCCATTTTTCCTTGAATTTTCTCGATGACAGAAAGTTTGAGGTATCAAATTAGGAGATTAGATGCAATTGGGCATGTTGATATGGTAATTAAGAAGAAGAGATGCAAGAAAAATGATGCAAACACATGTATCAATTGAAGTTACGAAACCCATACAAGATTGATTCAATTCCAAAAAAGTCAAGAATCAATGTTTAAACTTGATTCAAAAATATTGAATCAAGGAACCAACACAATCACCAACAATATGTTGATCCCGCAATTACAAAACTCAAGAATCTCACTCGATTTGTTTGAATGCCACAAGAAATAATTTTGATAAGTTCAGAATTAATAAAATGAAAAATAAGAAGAAAGTAATAATGCCTTACAATAAATGTGTGTATAATGAATGTAATAATTCTATTTATATGGAATTCCTAAAACCTTAATAAAAACGGAATTAAACCCTAAAACTAACAAAATATATCACAAAATATAATTTTAATTAAAATAGAAGATTGAAAGAAATTTGGAAAATTCGCGGTTGGAATTACACTATGCGGCCACATAGTGTAAATCTATGGGGTCACATAGATCATCTAAGCTTATCCTTTGTTCATCGGTAAAGGGGCATGTGACGCATGCTCTGAACAACATGAAACTTATCCATTTACTTGTCGTGATCAATATTTCATCCACCGTGGCCTAAGCAAGTAGTCTTAATTTTTGATCTGCTTTGCTCATGACCTAGTCGTAAACCTTTCCTCAACGATCAATGGATCCTTGCCCGGACTGTCATCATATCATGGATTACATCACCCCATCTCTCTTCGAAAGGATTTGATCTCAAATCTATACCTACATCAAAGAGTGAAAAAAAAAATCAAATTATCATTAACTTACCTTAAATATCCAAATTGTAGCCATTGGTTTCAATTCTTGCAATGATGTGGAATGGTACATCTCATCTAAGATGTAATCTTGACCCCTTTATTTTTTTTTTTTTTTAAGCATTCGAATAAGTCATTTTTGCCTAAACACCCAAACCCAATCACCGGATTCGAATACTTTACGCATCTTCCTTTTGCTACCTTGAGATGCATATAATTCAATCATCTGCTTTATATCTAAGTTACCACTTGCAATAATAGTTAAAGGAATTAAACTGAACAAAGTTAACGGATTTAAACCGTAAACCATATCAAATTGTGTAGTACAAGTAGTAGAAGATACTAAATAGGTTCCCAACATATTCCATAGATTTGAACCAAAATAGTTAAGGCCTTCAAGATTGAAATATAAATTCCACATGCCTCAAATCACCAACAATGCACCCTAATTTTCAATTAATTTCTTGCAACATATTAGAATATCATTAACTACTAATTGATTTTCTATGAATGCATGTGACAAATGACTTATTACTCTCACAGAAATATTAAATGCATTAATATATGTAATAGTATATGCCGAATGTGAAAAAATATTACTACATGCTGGATCAGCATCTGACCTATGTATGGAGTAATAATTCTTTACCATGTCATAGTTAAATGCTTCTCCTTCAATGCTCATCAAATTCTCCACTTGTATCGAATCAATTGGATACTCAATGAGTGGTATCCAACTAAATAAGTCTTCATGGAACGAGTTTTTGAGTTCCCGCAATAAAGAAATATCGAAACTAGGGATGGTTTGTTAGTTCTCACTAAAACCCTCTCAATCTCACTTTTTTTGCATAGAAACTCACTTTTTATTTTTCTCTCCTCTCAATAGACTCTCTTTCATTTCTATATTGTAGCTCTACTATTTTCTTCTCACATTTAACTAACTCAATATCTTCTCTCATAATCTCCTTTGGTCTTTCTTTGTTTTTCTTTTCTTCCTCATCTCTTAATCTCAATTGGTCCTCATAAACATGTTATGGTGCTAATGGTACAAGAGTAACAGTTCTCCCATCTTTTACAAAGTTGTACATATTCTTGAATCAATCATGTTTAACCTTCCTATCATACTATCATGGCCTTCCCAACAAAATATGCCGACATTCATAGGCACTATATCACACATCACTTCGTCATGATACCTCCTAATTGAGAAATTCAACAAAACTCACATATATACCATAACCTCTCAACATTCATCTAACCACTGTAATTTATAAGGCTTATGATGTTTTATCGTAATCAATCCTAATTTCTCAATAAGTATAGTACTAGCAATATTAGTACAACTATCTCCATCAATAATCAAACTACAAACCATATTTCGACATGGCATCTAGTATGAAAGATGTTCTCCCATTACTACTCCACATCATTCAATTTAATTTGTGTATTGAGAGCACGCATCACCACAAGTATCTCACCTTCTAGCGAGTATCCTATTCCATCTCCATCATTAGCATTCACTAACGCGGGCATATCATCACTATCACTATCACTCACAAATTCTCCATTGCTACGCAAAATCATTGCCCTTTTGTTTAGACATTGAGAAGCAATGTGCTCCGATACCAAACACCTAAAGCATTTGATATCCCGAGTCTTAGAAGATTACAAGTCCGTTTTAGGTGTAATTTTGCTAACAACTTCACCTCTTCCCTTTGGTAGCTTAGTCCTACTTTTTGTAATAGTCTCATCACATTTATTGTTATCTCACTTCGATTTCCAAAAAGAGTTACACCTCAAAAAACTCGATGAATATCTAGTTGTCCCATTTCTCTTCAACTATCTTTCCACCTCCATAGCTACATTTAGCATGTCTTCCAACTCCACAAAATGTGGTAACTCTACTACATTAGCTATCTCTTTATTCAAACCATTAAAAAATCGGGCCATGGTGGCCTTCCTATCATCTTCAACATTCGCTCTAATCATAACAATCTCCATGTTCTTGTCATAATCCTCCACACTCCTAGATTCTTGGGATTTTTGATTAAACTCCCTGTAATAATGATTAGGCATAAACCTCTGCTGCATGGTAGCCTTCAGTTCTTCCCATGTATTAATAAGCCTCTCACGGTTTCTCCTCCTAGATGTTACTACTTGATCTCACCAAATGATAACAAAATCGGTAAATTCAAGTACCGTAATCTTTACATTCTTTTCCTCCGAGTAGTTGAGGCAATCAAATATCAACTCTACTTTCTTTTTTCACTCCAAACCTCTGAATCACTCATTCCTTTAAATGAAGGAATTTTCATTTTAATATTGTCCATACTTCGATAAACACCATCTCCGACAAGATCTCTACCCCTATTTTCATGCATAACTCATCTATCTCTCATTCTTCCTAATTCGACATCCATCAATGCATCATCATTAATGTCACTATTCGCTTCACATTCACCAACAAAATTCGATCTATGATCCCGCTTTTCTTGCCTCCCTGCGTTAAGACTTTCTCTAGGTTGTTCCCCATATAAATTAGCATATAATGTATTTTGCATATCAAATTCGTCTCGCATCATCAAATAACCTTTTGAACCATGGTATCACCTCATCCGACACGTTGACTTGATTATTATTCCTGCTTGAAGTAAACTCGTATCTATCGACATCCTAAATCTAATTTAATATTTGTCTCAAGTGTATACGCTCGTATATCACTTAAATTGTTTTTTTTTTCCTTCTATTAGTCTCACCATTCTCGCCTTTTTTCCACTTAATGCTTTCATGCAAGTGCTTCAAAAAACCAATTCAATCTCAGTTAAAATTCAATCCTTGTAGAGTTTTAAACAAAAATTTGAGTAAGAAAAATTGACTATAGAATGACTCGAGAAGAGGAATTAACACTTTGAATGGAACACTAAGGAAAAATTTAAGAAGGTGTTCCTTGAATTTGAATTGGACACTATTGAATTTGATTTATTTTTTTTTACTCAAAAAATGAAATTGTATGCTGTTGGCAGTTTTTTTTTCAAAATTTTGATTTTTTGCTCAGAAATTCAATTAAATACAGCAAAAGAAACAAAAACAAATTTGGATGCTAAATTAGTACACAAACAAGTTTTGAAATTTTAAAGATTGGAGACAAAAAAAATTGAAGAACGCGAAGACTGAACAAAGAAAAAATGATATAACCTTGATTTTTGGAGCCCTGCTCTAATATCAATTGATGTGACCCCACGTAACAATTGAAGTTAGGAAACCCACACAAGATTGATTCAATCCTAAGAAGGCCAAGAATCAATATTTAAGTTTGATTCAAAAATATTGAACCAAAGAACCAATAAAATCGTCGAAAATATGTTGATCCCACGATTACAAAACTCAAGAATCTTACTCGCTTTGTTTGAATGCCACAAAAAATAATCTTGATAAGTTCATAATTAATTAGAAGAAGAACAAGAAGAAATCAACAATGTCTTGCAATATATATCTCAATAATTGTGCGTGTACAATGAATATAATAACTCCATGTATATCAAATCCTTAAAACCCTAGTAAAAATGGAATTAAACTCTAAAAATAACAAAAGATATCACAAAATAGAGTTTTAAATAAAATAGAAGATTGTGCAAAATTTGAAAAATTTGCGGTCGAAAATACACTGCTCAACCGCATAGTGTAAATCTATGTGGTCGTATAGATCATTTGAGCTTCTCCTTTGTGGCCTCGGTAAAGGGGTATGCGAGCGCATGCCCTAACCAACTATGCGGTCACATAGTTGTTTCGTCCAGCTTCCACATCCATTGCTTGAGTCAAGTTGCACTACTTCGTTTCATCTCCCATGCCCAACATGAAACTTATACATTTGCTTGTCGTGATCAATGTCTCATCTGCCTGGCTTGAGCAAATAGTCACATTGCTTATCCTTGTATCATGGATCACATCA
>CAIGRO010059807.1:0-10664 GCA_903798355.1 Fraxinus baroniana
AATATTTTTAAGTTAAAAACTAAATCATTCAAATACATTTAATTAATAAATTTCATACAAATAAATTTTAAACAGTTCAATTAGCTTAAATTTATTTTCTTCCAATGTAAATTTCATATTCCCTAAAGGTATTTTTTCGGGAATACTCAATTTTTAATGGTTGTTTGAAAATGGCTTGCTTCTTTAGAGAGGATAAGAAAAACTCTAATTTAACGACTACTTTTTAAGTTAAATTGTTTAACTTTTTGCATACTCGGCAAAATCGAAAATTGAGTCAGCAAATCATATTAATTAGATTAATGTAATATTAGAACACCAGTCTAGATGTCACATTTGATAGGTTCTTCATGAATTAAATGAATTATGTAACACTACATTTAAATGAATCAATCACTTAATGATCATGCAACTATCACCTAAACTATGGTTAATTTCACAAACGATCACTGAAGTTTTCATGCGCCTTCACAAAAGGTCACTGAAGTTTTAATTTGTTTTACAAATAGTCATCGAAGGACCGTTATGATTTTAATTCAAACTTAAAGGATCAAAACACGTGGACATATAAATTTAACCACCTCAAGTGTAAATTTCATTTAAACAAGAATACACTATATTTTATGTGAACTAAAATAAATAAAAGTGCATTAAAAGTTATGAAATTTAGCATGATCACACAAAAACATAGAAAAATATTTATATATAATATCTAAATTTATGGTCTTGTACGTATAGAGGTAGAACGAGAATTGAAATATCATTTTTACAATTTCTATCTAATTTACTCCAAATGTGGGACTTAATAACACGAAATTTGCACTTAAGGTAGTCAAATTTTATGCCCACGTGTTTTGGTTATTCAAGTTTGAATTCAATTCATAACGGTCACCGTCACCGTCTGTGAAACAAATTAAAATTTTAGTGACCATTTATACAAGTTTTAAACTTTAGTGATTGTTTTGTAATGGTTAGATAAGTTCAGTGACCGTTTGTGAAATTAACCCTCTAAACTAGTACTTAACAATTAACATTCATAGTGCTGAATAGCATTGCTCAATTAATTATTATAGCTCATGGCTGAGTCGCATTATTTAAAATTGATTTTTTCTTAAATTCATTTTTATAATTTTACACGTAAATTTAGAAGAAAAAAATCTATTTTTTAACCTTATATTGTTCCAAAAAAAAACATATTCTTAAAAAGAGGCTCAAACATAAGCATGTGACCATTTTTCACATGCACAAGTTATCGAGTAACTCAAGCTTGGTCAACTCGTGAAGGTTGGACAACACCAAGCTCAACGAGTTATTTGAGCTTGGCGCCATTTTTTTCTTTTTTTCCTTTTTCTTTTTTTTTTTTTTTGTGTGTATTTTAGCCGACTCTTTTCATGCTTACCTACCTCCAAATTTCAAGAAGAAAATGCATCATGTTAAAGCAATAGCTTCTTCACTTAATCTTTCATTATCTTATTGATACAATAGCCGCCATCACCAACTTTTTATTGCAACCCAAACACGTAAATAACTCAATTGACCTAATTTAATCACTAATGTAAACTAGTTACTAAAATAGGAAGTGACGACACCTCTAACTTCGAAACAACAAATCAATGACAGTGAAGGTAGGGATGGCAATGGGACGGTATGAGACGGATCAGTCATTCTCGTCTTTCGTCATGTCGAGTATTTTAGTTACCTTACTTCACTCCCATACTCGATTAAAAACGGGACGAGACAAATCACTTGCCCTGTTTATCCCGCCATTTTTTTTTATAGTTTTTTATTTTTTTTTATTTTTTATATCTTTAATTAGTGAATATTATTACATTTTTCCAATTTGTTAAGAACCTATGTTCTCTTTAAAAAATAATGATAATTTTTTCTTTTTATTTGATAAAAAAGTTTAAATTTAAAATTAATTTTAAACGTAGCGGGTCCGTGCTTCTCTCATCCGTCCATACCCACTTTGGGCAATGACCCCCACCTCGTCCCAACCCTTTTACCTGAATTACGGTTGTAATTCCCGCTTCATTTGGGGTGAGTTCCACAGGTATCGAATTGAACAATCTTTTTTGCCAACCCCAAGTCAAGGACCTCAAGCATCTGTCATGCCGAACAACGACCATAACCAGCAAAAACCTCCAACTATCCAACAAACACGATGCATCTAGATTACCAAATACTCATTCAATTTGATGAAAATTTAAAAATAAAAATAAAAATTGTTGTAGGGAGGAGATCACAAGCTAGCTCCTAAATCAACAAACAAATATGTGCGGAATTCATACACAAAGAACTGAAAGTACAACTCAAGAATCCGAAATATAAAGAATAAGAAAACTAAACTAAAAACACAAAAGGAAACTGCAAAATGAAAGAGGAAATGTATCTTTTATTATCAAAGATCCACATGCCATATTTCATACAATCAGTGCCTCAATCTTGAATAATAACCACAGTTATAATTCGAATCAAGCCCCAAGTAAGGATTACAAAAGGAGAGCACTCAGACCAGACCGATTATTACACAAAATAAGAGATCTCTCTTCTCAACACAAGGTTCACACAAGAACCAACCCTCAAACAAGTAAATCACTAAAAATTATACACTATTGAGAGAAACTAGAAATCAAAATGGGAATATTTGATTTCAACAGAGAAGAAGAGAACACGAAGCAAACGGCGCAACTACAGAGAGAAGATAGAAGAGTCTCGAAGCCAATGTTATGTTGCTCAAACCCTAGAAGCCCCCTTTATATGAGTCACTCAACAGTCGTCAATTCAACGGTGTTGGAGGCGACACGTAGTGACATCACAGGCGTCCAAAAAACAGGTAAAGAGAAAACACGATTTCGGCTTCACAAACCAACACGTTTTCTTGCACCAAAAAAGATTTCAAGCTGGGCCTCAATTCCGCTGGGCCAGCACACTTAGGCCCAATGGTCATTGCATCATTGTGCCACAAATTTCCCTTCAATTGTACTTAGAGATATTCCAAAATTGGGGTTATCAAAAGGATAATTATATCGCACCACATTTTCTATAGCTACATTACATTCTAATTGTAATTAACGTCATCAATCTTTTTAACTGTAGCAATTATATCCCAATTTTATTGTTGGTTTTGTTATTGTTATTATCGAATTTCAATTCAAAGGATACTTTATGAAGACGCTATTAAATCATTCCCTAATAAGAACGTAGACTCGTTTTTTTTTTTTCAAGCATGTTCCTGCATTACTAAACCAATTTGAGCTTAGGGCACCGTCATAGGCAGTACAAAAACAAGAAATAAAGAGTAATGTTATTCATCTCTATTGGAATTACAAACACAGTTTAGGTGGTTCTAAATGATATGTTAAATAATGTGAAATTAAATAAGTCATGAAATGTGAAATTAAATGACTTATTTAATTTCACCTATCATTTAATGTCATATTAACGCCATCTAGACTGTGTTTGTAAGCCACTAAGAATGAATATCATTACTCAAAAATAAATGGGAACGTCCTCTACATTAACATTAACTACTACATTAGAAGATGAGAGAATAGTCAAGTCACGACCCCCACCCCGCCCCACCCAAAAACTACATGATTATTCATTCAGATATACATACACAGTCTCTGTATACGTGCTTTCTCCGCGTCTCCATAGCCTCTGCTCTTGGGTCGGGTGCTTTTCCATCTCCTTATTTACATACACACACAGTCTCTCTCTCTAGATCATCTTCGTGAGAAAAGAGTATTGCTGTTTATTCGCAGTGTCTTCTTTTCACTGTCTTTACGTGCTTAATACATATTCTTGTACTCTTCTAACAGTTAAGAGTGTCATTTCGTTAGACAGACAAAATGGAGGTATATATACAATAATTCTTTGTGTCTGAACACTGAGGAGAAGTCTTTGCTTTCGCAAGATCCAAACTCAGCAAAAATACACTTGACTGCAGAAAACGAGGCACGCAAATCTTCAACAACAAAAGAGAATTTCAGGGTTTTTTCTATATTCTCTCTCCCTACATATACATTTCTGATTCTAGAATTTTTCACAGTCACACACATTTTTGAAGAACATCCGTCCCTCCAAATTCTAGAGTATCAATTTTACAGGTAAATGAAGTAAAACCACACACACACTGACACGCTCTCTCTCTCTCTCTCTAGACAGACACATCAATTATTGGATAATTGAGAGAATATTGGAAATCAGAAATCTGTATTTCTACTGCTGAAAATGAAATGTTTTTACAATATAAATAACAAATGAAACGAACATAATTTTGGNCTCTCTCTCTCTCTCTCTAGACAGACACATCAATATTGATAGAAGTGGCAAATAAGAAAGAAAAAGAAGTCTCACTTTTACGAGATCCAAAGCCTTGAAATCTTCTCTTCCGTCTTTGGAAAAAAAAATCCTAAATATATTATGTACACGCATATAACGTCATTGTTCCGTGTGTATCTATATATAATGGTAAGAAAGTCAGTTTAGTGTTGGGGCCAGTCAGTGGAGATGAACATTGATTTCTTGCTATATTCAAAAATCTGATTATATGCATTTCCAGTATGTTTGGTAAGCGCTGTATTCCACAGCATCATGTGCGAAAAACTAAAATCTTATCTACTTTGGATAACATCTAAATTAGCCTTCAAGAAGAAAAAAAAGGATTATTATTTTCGTTCTTTTTTTTTTCAAAGTTAGGTATTTCTAAAAACCATTTACCAGATTTAGTCAGATTTTTTTGGCAATTTTTGACTCAATTTCAATTAACTTGTAGATTTTTTTCTTTAAAGCTGTCAAATATATTTAATTGGCTCATTTTATATACAGACACTTGAAAAAAAAAAGTGCAAGAACAGAGAGTTATTTTAATCTCTTTCCTCCATTCTTCTGGTAATATATCTTTTTTTTTCCTTTCTTTTTAGGCTATTTTCTTATAATTCCAAGAAAAATTACAGATTCGCATGTGCAGATCCCTATTTCTTGACGCCCACAATTTCTTGAATATTGTTCATTTGTTTGTTTATCAGTACAATTATATATATATATATTTGGCTGACTTACTTCATCTTTCTTTGACATGTTAGGGATATAATTAAGCAAAAGAATTAAACTACTAAAGGGAAGAAAACTGTGGCAGCATTTATGGCGTCCTCTTCGTCCAACTCTCCATGTGCAGCATGCAAATTCTTGCGCAGAAAGTGTCAGGCGGAGTGCGTATTTGCGCCATACTTTCCACCGGATCAGCCGCAGAAGTTTGCAAATGTGCATAAAGTATTTGGTGCAAGCAATGTGACAAAACTTCTCAATGAATTGCTGCCTCACCAGCGCGAGGATGCTGTCAATTCCCTTGCTTATGAAGCCGAAATGCGCCTCAGGGATCCGGTATGGTTGAATCCTTTCATTTAAGAGTTTAAAACGACGAAAAGAAATTTATTATATTTTCTAACATATCATAGACTTTTCTCTGATACCGTGACTAACCAACCAAGGTTTTCATTGATACCACGACTAACTAATCATCTCATCTAAAAATTTAATATTTACATCTTCAATAGGTATACGGTTGTGTCGGAGTCATTTCCCTCCTCCAACACCAGCTCCGCCAGCTCCAGACGGACCTCAGATATGCCAAATCTGAGCTCTCCAAATATCAGAACCTTGGCATCACTGGCCACGGCCTCATAGAGGCCGCCACACACCACCATCACCATCCGGGGATCAACCCAATCGGCAGCAGCGTTGCCTCCCGGGACCACCACTTCCAACACCGGTTCTTCCCCAGCGATCAGCAGCAGATTTTCAGGGCATTTGATGGGAACAATAGTTATGATGCAAGCAGCCTTCTATTCAGTCAGTTTCAGCAATCCAGGGCTGCTGGTGATGGAAAGTGAAAATTTGTGGATCCATCATCCATCCAATTAGAGTTTTTGCAATTTCTTTAGCCACCAAACTACAATAGTAAAATAATAATAAAAATAATAAAAATGGACTTGCAATATTGTTAATTTATAATTCTTGCTTTTTTAGTTCAATACATTCACCATAATGAGCGCGGATTCAGTCAACGGTAATTTGCCTAATTTATGTTTATTTTACTCTAATTACATTTTTTTAAGTAAATTATCATCAAAAAAATCCATGGATAAATTATCTACTTAGTATTTTGTTTCTTAATTTTTAAGAATGAGCATATTTCTTTCAACTATACTATTTGTACAATATTGGATGATAACATAAGTTGATAATATTGATGTGTCAAAATGGTGTTGGTTGAGAAATTCGACTACTCTTCGACAACATGCCACGAGCATTATGTGATGACTTATATAGATGGTTTTTATTGTGCAGCTATAATTAACAATCAAGGACAAACTTGTTCAATTTTAAAGATTAGAGACCAATAGTGCAATTTTTCCTAATCATTAAACAGAAATTGGGAAACTCAAACTATAGAGATAAACTTCATTGAGTTAAATTTACCGATGGTAAATATAAATTGCCGAATAATTTTCATTGGATTGCTATGCTTTATATTACGTCAATCGAATCATAATGATTTGATTTTTCCAATTCACCCAAAATGAACTATAGTGATCTCAAATGAAATTAACAAATCTCTAAAATCTTATGCTCCGTTCGATTACAATGGTGAAAAATAGGTGGAAAAAAATGTTTTATAGGGAAAAGATTTTTCTAGAAAATGTTTTACTGAGAATTGTGATTAAGTGTGTTTGATTGATATAATTTTCCATCCGAATTTTTTTTAAAATTTTGGATCTTTTTGTTCACGTTTGGCTCTATTTTACATGAAAATTGTCTATTAAAATGATTTTTGTTTTACAATTGGTTATAAAATTTGTTAACATTGTCAAAAGTTTAAAAAAAAAAATTTGCTCGAAAACTATTTTTTCATTAAAATTTAGAGTGTGTTTGGTGCACATTAAAATGAGAGTGCATTTTTTTGAAGTGATGTGATAAGAAATATGTGGTTAAAAAAGAAGGAAAAGTTATTGATGTGATGTAAAATATTATTTTATTGAATAATATGTGATTGAAAATGAATAGAAGAATGAGAATGGAAAAAATAATGTGGGACAAACATGAGCTTAATGATGTGATAAGGAATATGTGGTTAAAAAGGAAGGAAAAGTTATTGATGTGATGGAAAATATTATTTTATTGAAGAATATATGATTAAAAATGAGTAGAAGAATGAGAATGAAAAAAATAATGTGAGACAAACAAGGGCTTAGTGTTCATTTTGGTTTCGTTTCACACGAAATACAAATCCAAATTTCTCATTGATTCAGAGAGTACGATCCCACTAAATACTTGAATATATTATTTTTTAAATGTGAAAATTGTTTATACGTTAAATTATCGATCTAAAGAACGAATTTCATAAAAAGAGTTTAGGACATGTTTGGGTCAGATTAAAATCTGATTTTAATTTAAGTTAAAGTCAAACAATCAATATCAACCACATCTTTCATAGGTCTCACGTCTTTTCAACCACACATATCAATCACAATCCACTAAAAATCTGATTTTAATCCACACCAAACCCTCCCTTTAAACTTTTAACTACGATAATAAGAAAAAGTTAACGAAAAATAACTTATTCAATTTGCAATGCTAAAAAAGGCAACTCAATCTTGAATCAATCGAAAATGAAAATTAGTGCCCCCGGGGCACATCCAAGTTGGCAAAGGAAGGGCATTGCTGGGCTTGCAACCTCAGGATGGGGAGTTCGATTCCTGGTTGGAGCAGTTGAGTGATGTAATAATCAATATTGGTTGGAACAGCTTGGTGATGTAATAACCATGGAGGAAGGCTCCCTTGGGGCCAGGAGTAATATTGGTTGGAACAGCTTGGTGATGTAATAACCATGGAGGAAGGCTCCCTCGGGGCCAGGAGTATAAGGGGTGCTTGAACCCTGGTCAACTTGGGCATAACCCGCGGTTTACCTCCGTCGTTACTGAGGGACCGATGACTGATGGTCCAGGAAATTAGTCTGGCTAATCTGGGATACCTGGGTATAAAAAAAATGAGAATTAGTTAATTATTGTGGTTCAACTTTTGTCTTGAAGCTATTAGGAATTAATGATAATGATATCATTGAGGTCCTCTTTACTATTTGCCATTATTGTTCATCAAATTGGTGCTTTTCAATTATGAGTAATATTATTCATCTCTAGTAGGATTACAAACACAGTTTATATGACGTTAATGTGGTCATTTAATTTCACATATAATTTAATGTCACATTAACGTCACCAAGACTGTGTTTATAACTCCAGTGGGAATGAATAACATTACTCTTCAATTATGAAAAAGCAGGTAATTTATTTCTTATGCATATTCATTTATTTGAAATCATTAAAACTAAATAATTTGCATCGTTAATATAAAACAATTGGACACAACCAATTTATAAGATTAATGCTATTTAGAGTCTGTTTGAACCTCATTTTTTTGTGTAGAATACATTTTGAAATAGTAAATTGATGGAGAATATATAATTAAAAATAAGCAAAGATTCTTGATTTGCTTATAATAATATTTTATTGAAAAAGGTATGGTTAAAAAAATGTATTTTGAAAATAATGATGATCAAATAAGGGCTTAGTCTCACTGAGATTGCAACATCCAATTTAGATGACGTCGATATAACATTAAATGATAAGTGACATTCATTTAATTTCACATTTCATTTACTCTATCATCCATCCGGTGAGTGTTGGATACCATTTCCTAATAAAAACCTAAATATCCTTCGTATTTATTTGTTTGAATAATTAGTCAATTACATTGAAAATGATGACGAAGGTGTGTAATGATGGCCTCAACTTAAATTCAATGTCAGTGGGGTTTCTCTCTAATTGATGATACTACCGCTGTTGACGCATGCATGCAAGAGACAAGAGTTTGTATGTATATGGTACGGTATCAGTATGTATATAGCCCAGTTTGATTCAATTAAAAATCAATTTTTCAATAAATTTTGAAAATAATGATAAATTTACTGTTGAAAAGTAAAAAAAAATAATAATAAAAATTGTGAACACCATGAAACACGTAATTGAAAATGAATTTGAGAAAAAGAAAATTTTAAAAATTTGAGCTCAAACAAGAACATAATATATTGCACCAGTTTATATCAATGCTAAAGTAACAGTTGAAAGCATACAGATACTTGCTTAAGTTGCTGGTCGAACAAGGTTGGATGCATGGAGCAATTTGGCCAATTACAGAATAAAAAGTAAGAGCTTGTTTGGTATCGCCTAAAATCATATTAAAATTGAAAATATAATCGTTATTGGATCTTACTCGTTTAATAAAAGTCAACAATAACGACTAATTTTTCAATTTTAATCCGATTTTAATATCTATCAAACACGCCCTAAATCTTTGAAGTATTTAACTTAAATTCAAGAATTCTTCATTTTTCTTAACAATTTTGTGTTGGAAGGAGATGGTCCAAGAAAAGGTCAGAAATCATGTGAAAGGAAACGTAAAAAGGGATTAATTTAAAGGGATAATTTCTCTGTAATGAAAGGGATTGGCTTTAAAAGTAGTAAGATATCCCGACAGAGAAGCACGCTCTTCGAAAAGAAAAATGTAGCATTTATTTCGGGTTGTGGGAGATGACGGCCTAGGACGACCTCTCGGGTTGTCCTCCATCTTTGTCCCTAATCAAGAGTGTGTTTGGTGCACATTAAAATGAGAGAATGTATTTTTTTGAAGTGATGTGATGAAAAATGCAATATTCTAAAAAGCGTAAAGCGTTGCATAGCGTTGAAACCGATAATCAAGAATTACAAGATTAAGCGTATCAATGCGAACAATAAGCGTCATAATGTGTTTCGTATTTTTAATATTATTTTAATTATTTTTAAGACATTAAATATATTTATATATAAAAAAAAATTATGGGAAAAAAAGGGATAAAGCGCGCTATAGCGAGCTTAATCGCGCTATAGTGATCAACAAAAACGGTTGACCGCTATTTTACGCGCATATCACAAAAGCGTCGCGTTTTTTCCGCGTTACGCGCTATAGCAGCGCTTTTTGCCGCTATTTAAAATACTGAAAAAATGTGTGGTTGAAAAAGAATGAAAAGTTATTGATGTGATGAAAAATATTATTTTATTGAAGAATGTGTAGTTAAAAATTAGTAGAAGAATGAGAATGAAAAAAATAATGTGGGACAAACATGGGCTAAACATATACATGCATCTCTTGCATTCAAAATGAAGATAATTTTTTGTATTATTGTTTACATTAATACTGTGTTACGTAGTTACATACCATTTGATAAATTTTTTTTTTTTTTAAAACACTTATTTAACTCACAAATTTTTAAAAGTAAGGAAATGTCAAAAATCAATGCAAAGGAATGAATATACATTTAACCATGTTTGAGTCACGTTATAATCTACTAAAAAATCTGATTTTAATCAACATCAAACACTCTCTAAAATTTTTATTCTCATTTTTCTATTCATTTTTAACAACACATTGTTCAACAAAATAATATTTTTCATCACATCAATAACTTTTTCTTATTTTTTAATTACATATTTTTCATCAATTTATTATTTCAAAATAACGTAGATCAAATTATATATATAGACACACGATTTGCTCACAGCCATATA
>CAIGRO010059819.1:0-13385 GCA_903798355.1 Fraxinus baroniana
GCACAACCCCTACACCATTACTTGTAGGGAACTTCATAGCAAGGTGGAAGAGAGAAACAATAGCTTTGATCTTGTTGAGCAATGGCGTTGTAAGCCATCGAAGCACGAACTATCCGGAATGTTGTAATTTTTGTCACTTGCTTCTGATTCGATCCCAAGGTAAGGGGAGGATTGACGACTCCCTCCGAGATGATCGTACTGTCTGCAAATCCTTTAAGTGGGGTTTTAACTGCTTTTGAGCTGGTCGGCCGAAATCCCTATCCTAGTGTATGCCTCATGAGAAAGTTTGTTGGCCGCGCTTCCATTGTCAATCAGAATCCCCTTTACCTCAAAATTATCTATGATTGCTGATATTACCAAGGCATCATCGTGAGGATGTGATAAGCCCTTCAAATCTTGTGACCCAAATGTGATGTCTTCCGAGTTATCATGAATTTGCCTTGAAGTTGGGGTATATTGCCTAGCGAAGTGCTTACGTCCGCTGTTCGTCTCCTGATGTTATACTCCAGCAATAATGTTAATGGTTCATGTTGTGGGCTTGTCATTCCCCCTTCCCTCGAGACCTCTCCCCTATAACGATCGTTCCTTGGGTGTTTGTCACGACTGACATATGAGCTTAGGAATCCCCTTTTTATTAGCGCCTCAATTTCTCGCTGTAGGGCTTTGCAGTTCTCCGTTGTGTGCCCATGATCCCAATCATAATCACAATATTTGCTCTTATCTCGAGTATTATGAGGGGATTGCATCCTTGAAGGCCTTTTAAACTCCTTCATATCCTTGATCTCCATCAGAATGTTAGACCTATAAGTGTTTAGTTAGGTGAAAGACGTTGGCTGTGTTTCCTGTCTTTGCTTATTCCAGGGAACTTCTGAATAGGGATTTAAATCATGTTGTCTTTTTTGTTCGGATTTTTCCCGAGGTAAGATGAGTTCTTATCGGGTTCAATGTCTCCTCCATATTAATATATTTTTCGGCTCGGGTAAGGAGCTCGGTCACGGACTTCGGCGGGGTTTTTTACATAGACATTTTGAAGGCCTTGCATCTTATGGCGTATGTGAGGGCGGAGATTGCTACTGTGATATGTAAGTTGGGTATCTAAAGTCTTTACTTATTGAACCTTGTCTTGAAGTTACGCAGGGATTCATTCCTTAACAGAGTGCATGAGGGAAGCTGCTATTTTCTTGATTCGTTTGCTAATTGCAAAAAAGGCAGAAAACTTGTCGGCCAAATCAGAGAATAAAGTAATGTAATTAGGCTCTAAGGTAGATTCATGACGTTGGTATATACGTTGAGATGATTGATTGGATCTGTAGTTCCGTAATACTCTTTTATGCGAAGATACTTGAATTTGTGTGATAAGGGGTACGACAATATCTCCGGAGTGAACGGGGTGTTAGGAGTGAAACCTGTTGACCTTTAAGTGTTCCGAAGCATACCAACTGCTATTCCGTCCTTTACGATCTTGGCGAGTTCAATGGAGTCTATAGTGACTGACCTTGAGCCCGAAGTCGTGTGAGGTGCACCTGTAGTTACGGCATCACCGGTGCCCGGAATGGTACAAAGAGCTTAAGCTCGAGCATCCACCATAAAATCGACCTATGGTGCTGGTTCTTGATGCAGATTTCTTTGACACAGCAATTGAGTTAGCGTAGCAACTTGCTGGTGGAGCTCCTCAAAAGCTCCATTAGTAATAACTGCTAGTTGGGACATTGGTATTTCTGACGATTCTTCTTGGAGGCTGGAGGTTCTTTAACAGGAGGATGATTTGGAACGGATGAGCTTGCTGGAGGAATACCTGAACGTGTATTAACCATGGCTTTTGGTAGCATATCCCACAGATGGTGCCAATGATGCTACCAAAAATGGTACATGTTGATTTTCGATCTTAATGACTGAGAATGAGCACGAACGAGATCTTTCGGTACCTGAAACAAAGGCGGCGAGGTATGTCATCGTCTCTTGTTCGATGGTTAAGTTAGAGAGAATTTATGAAAAAATATATGCTGAAAATTATGTAAAAAGCGTACTTAGATATGAATTGCAGTGCTGTATTTATAGAGGCAGGGAGTACATTCTTGATAAGATTAAGTTATTCAAATTCCTAGGAGTTCTACTATGCTTAGAAGTTTCAACTTGATTGGTGTTGCACCATCAATGTATTTGGATAAAGATAAAA
Source organism: Fraxinus baroniana (assembly GCA_903798355.1). Lineage (NCBI taxonomy): Eukaryota > Viridiplantae > Streptophyta > Magnoliopsida > Lamiales > Oleaceae > Fraxinus > Fraxinus baroniana. The sequence goes on from CAIGRO010059819.1 coordinate 2,177, forward strand.
CTTCGGTGGTAGTCCTTTCAGGATGAGATAACATATTTATAATAGAACTCAACCTTCTTAGATTTGGATAAGCTTTATCATACATACGCTGATTGGAAATGTTCATACCCAGACTTTTGCAGTGAAACATGTGCTCATGAACCCGAGGATGAACAATCCCGAGGTGACATGACCGAGGAGTTTGTGAGGTTTTTGGTGAAATAGGCAATATTTCTCCTTAGGGTGAGTTGCTTGGGACATGCATATTTTGGAATCATCATTTTTCATTTTATTATTTTTCTTTTATCTTTTTCGTTTACGACGAGGCTTGTGCCTTATGCTTCGCCTCATGAAGTTAAAAAATCTAAGTACTCGATTACGCCTTTTTTTAACGTTGAGCCCTCTTTGACAGCCATTATTTGAATTTTTTTTCAATATTCTCATTTTCAACCACATATTCGCACAATAAAATATTTGGTAAATCCAAAACTTATGATTGTCAAGGCGAAGTAAATCCGACATGAGACAACGGTTTATGGAAACCCTAACACCACAGCCCTTGGAGGACAAGAAGGCGCTCCTGTCGGAGGCTTACAACGACTATTCACAAGGGTTGCCGACTAATTACAGATCCAGTGAAGGAGAAGATGAGTTCGAAATGTGCGATCCCCAATCTTGCTCCTCCAGTTCTAGCCAGTTCCTAACCATACACGCCTATTTAGGGGCTTTACAGGCTATTCCAACTCCGGCAGGGTAGGCGTGTAGAGAACATGCCAATCTACCCCGCGTGAGGCCCATGCGCCACCACCAGAATGTGCTCAGATTCACCACGCTACAACAAGGTCATTCGGATAATTGGCTTCATCATCAATTGGCTTATTTGCACAAAATCATGGGAGATAGACTTACACAGAGGGTCTCAAGGTTTTCAGTTCACGCTTTAGAGTTGATGCTAAGGAGTTCATAATTGTCTGTTACGGAATCAGGTTTTGTTGAGCTATCAGAATGTGGATCGAATATATCGAGCGCAATTTGCATGGGTCGATTTGGTGGTGTTTGCTTGGTGAATATGGTGCATACGTTGAGGATGGCTGATAAGATGGAGGAATTCGTCACCAAGTTTAATGAGTCTTCTCGAACCTTCTCAGTACAACGTTGTAATATCAGTTTGTGGTAGGTTTTTTATGATAGCACAGTATGGGGAGAGGCGTCGAAAGGGAGTTGTGATGGCGCCAGAAGGTGTGAATAAGGAGGGATGAGTATCGGTTTCACGTGTGTTTCAGACAGTTGTTGATTCATTTGTTGTCGGAGATAAGGTCAAACGTCGAATAGCCGAAGAAAAGAGGCGATCAGGGATGACTTATGTCGATCACGGCAAACGTATGGGTACCACAAAATGCTGATCAGCGGGAGTTGTTGCACAAGGAAAGGGTGGAGAATGAGAGCAATGATCCTAATGCCATATTAAGGGCTCGCATCTAGGCGTTGAAAGGGGATTGGATTAATTGATTAAGGTAGTGGAAAGTGGGTTTATAGTGGGTCCAGGAACACTTATTGTTTGAAGTGTGGGGTGGGATTGGATGAGTCTCTAGCCAATGGAAAATATGTAGCGAATTTGGATTCTAAGGAATTATCGTTGACAAGGGCCTAAACTAAAGATAAGCAGGTGGTAGATAAGTCGAGAGATGAATCTGAGACGTGGACTGAAGTGGTAAATTCCTCCGGTAATGGAAATAAGGTCGAGACGGAAGAATTAGATAGGGATGAAATGGATTCAATGTTCGAGGCATATCGAGAGGCGGAACCTTGAGCTGAGGTAGGGGAGCCAGGTACTACAAATTTGGAGTCAGAGTTATTGGAAGCTACCAATTGTCCTACGAATGAGGGTGCGTTGGATGTGATTCCATCTTTAAAGGGATCATTGTTGGATAGTAAGCAAGAGAACGAAACTGTATTGGCAGATAGATCGGATTTGGCAATTGAGAAACAAGGGACGATAGGCTCAGCAACTATGGTAGAGAACACCTATTGTTGGAGATGTTCTTAGTCTCTAAAGGAAGGGGATCTAGGGAATGATAATGCTTTGGTGTAGGTTGGAGGCGTCGAGAAGGGTGATACACACAGTGATGTTGTACGGGTGGAGGAAGAGTAGGGACACTATTATGATCCCATTTATGCTCAAGAGATGGTGAAAGTTAGTACACTTGATGATGACCTCGACCGTCAAATTGGGTCCTACAAAAATTTTTGGATTTAGCAAGATGGTAGGGTATGTCATGTGATGGGTATGAAAATAGGCTCTTAGCAATCATTCGAGGAACTGGAGGCTAGTAGGGGACAGAGGTTGGGTACATCAGAAGGCAAGACAAAAAGAAAGGGTGATCGTGAGTTTAAGCGTCTCGAATGCTCGGTTAATTATAATGTCAAGGGTGGCGAGTCAAGGAGAGGTATGATGGGAAGGGATGAAATGTTAAGATGACTCTGAAAATAGTTAGTTGGAATGTGAGGGGGCTTAATAAGATTAGGTGTTCGGAATCTATTAAGAGGATGGAGGGCTGACCTTGTATGTCTACAAGAAACAAAGTTGGAGGTCGTTTCGAGGGCCGTTGTGTGCAGTCTATTGGGGGACAGAGGATTGCTAGTAACGTTGAACACTAGAGTTTTTGATATGGAGGAGGTTAGTGAAGGGCTATTTTCTCTATTGCTTTCATTTAGAAATATTGGGGATAGCTTCCGTTGGATGTTTATAGGAGTTTATGGGCTTAATGCAGATGAGAGTAGAGGTGGATTGTGGGATGAATTGGTTGAGACGATGAATTGGTGGAACCTCCCAACGTGTATTTGAAGAGATTTTAATGTGGTTCGATTTCCTACTGAGAGGTCTAGTGGAGGGAGATTAACAGGGGCTATGGAGGACTTTTTAGATTTTATCAGGGAAAACATGTTGGTGGACTTGCATTTTATTGGGGGAGACTTTACTTGGTCATCTAACTGGAACCAACTTGTTTTATCCCGAATAGATCGATTTTTGGTATGTAGGGAGTGGGAGGCTAAGTACTCAGAGGAGATTGGAGAGGTTGTATTCAGATCATTTCCCCATTTCGTTTCTGGGACTGCAATGCGCAGTGGAAGAAGGCCTTTTAGGTTTGAGAGGATGTGGCTAAAAGTATAGAGTTTTGGGGAACGAGTACGGAATTGGTGGGCATCCTATGTCTTTAGGAGGTCTCCTAGTTATGTGTTTGTTAGGAAATTGAAGGCCTTGAAAAAGGATCTTAAGAGGTGGAATGAGGAGGTGGTGGGAGATGTTACCTATCGCAAAAATCAATGCCTATTAGATATAGAAGAGTTGGATAGGAGGGAGAAAAGTCAAGGACTGGTAGGGGATGATAGGGTGAGACGTGGAGAATTAAGGGAAGAATTGGAAAGGTTGGTGGAGATGTAGAAGATTGCTTGGTGTCAGAAATCTAGGGTTAAGTGGTTGAAAGAAGGGGACAGATGCATCTAATTTTTCCATAAAGCAGCTAATTCCAATAGGCACAACAATTATATCGCTATGTTGGAGGTAGATGGGTTTACTTATGAGGATCTACAAGATATCGGGACCCATATGATAAGCTTTTATTAGACTTTTTATCATGAGAAGTTCGACTGGAGGCCAAAATTCGAGGGGCTAGACTTTTTTACTATTAATGAGGAGGATGCTAATTAGTTAGAGAGACCATTTGGGGAGAAAGAAATTAGGGAGGTGGTGTTCAGAATGAATGATGAAGAGGCCCCAGGACTTCATGGATTTTCTCTCATTCTATAAGACTTGTTGGGAATTGGTGCGGTTAAACATTGTGGATGTCTTTATTTTTTCCAGTGTGGAAGATTCTTAAGAAATGCCAATGCTACATTTATTGTGCTAATTCCTAAAAAATAGGAGCGACGGATATTGACGACTTTCGTCCTATTAGCTTAGTGAGTGGGGTATACGAGATTATGCGAAGATTTTGGTGAATAGATTAAAGGAGGTACTGGGGAAAGTGATGTCTAAATTTCAAAATGCCTTCGTTAAAGGGTGCCAGATTTTGGATTCTATACTTATAGTAAATGAATGCATTGACTTAAGACTGCGTTTAGGGGTTCCAGGAAGCTCGACATTCAGAGCGCTTACGATCACGTTAACTGGGGATTTGTTTTGTATAAGCTCAAGCGATGTGGCTTTGGGAGAAGTGGTGCTAGTGGATTCAGTTTTGTATCTCTACAATTTCTTTCTCAGTTATGGTGAGTGGCACTTCGGAGGGTTATTTTCGTATTAGTTGAGGATTGAGGCAAGGGGATCCTGTCTCCATTGCTGTTTGTCATTGTTATGGAAGCTTTCAGTAGGATGTTTGAGAAGGCCGTTGGGCAAAAATTGTTAAGGGGCTTTGTTGTTGAGCAGTTGCAAGTTTCTCATTTGCTATTTGCAGATGATATGCTGATTTTCTTTGATGTAGATGTTGAGCAAATCAGGAACTTGCTTCGTTTACTACTGTGCTTTGAAGTCGTATCTGGATTGAAAATAAATTTAGGAAAATCTAAGGCTATCACAGTGGGAGATGTCGATAACATGGAGTTGGCTGTGATATTGGGTTGTAGGGTAGCGCAACTGCCTATGACATATCTCTGGCTTCTTTTAGAAGCACGGTTTAAAAGCACACAGATTTGGAACAGTATTGTGAAAAGGGTGGAAAGAGAGCTAGCGGGTTGGAAGTGTATATATCTTTTAAAGGGAAGTCGTCTTATTCTCATAAAATCTACTATCGAATCTCCCTACTTTTTTGTCGTCATTTCCTATTCTTGTTGTAGTGGCAAAATGATTAGAGAGGATCTAAAGAGAGTTTCTTTGGGGAGGAGAGGAAATTACATTTGGTTAACTGGCGTGTAAATTGTTCTCCCATAAGATTCAGTGGTCTCGGATTGAGAAGTCTAGTACTATTTAATAAGGTCTTGTTGGGTAAGTGGTTGTGGTGATTCGGAGTGAAGATGGTGAGTTTTTGGAGAGATATTATAGGGGCAAAATGTGGTGTTATGGAGGGAGGATGGTGCTCGGGTGAGAGGTGTGGTTCTTATAGGGTAAGTTTGTGGCGGTATATCCGGTGAGGTTGGAGTAAATTTCGGGATAGATTGACTTTTGCAGTGGGGAATGGTAATACCATCAGTTTTTGGGGTGATTGTTTGTGTGGAGATCAACCGCTTAAGGTGGGATTTCCTTCTTTGTATCATATTGCCTTGGAACTGTCAGCCATGATGAATGATGTCTTAGATATTCATAATAGGAATTCCAGTTGGAACATTGTTTTTGACCGGGGTTTGCAAGACTGGGAATTAGATGATTATGCGATGGTTTTGACATCTTTATACGAGGTACATATTAGGGCATGAGAGGGTGATTGTAGCAGGTGGAGGTTGACATGAGATAATATTTTTTCAGTTCGCACTTATTTTCAATCCTTATTGGGATTTGTGGAGAGTTCATTCACCTGAAAGATGGTATGGAAATGTAAATTGCCCCCAAGGGAGACATTTTTACTATGGATGGTGGTCAGAGGAACGGTGGATAACTTCGTACAAGGGGTTTTATGTTACAGTGTGGTGCTATATGTGCAAGAGGGATGGGAAGACGATTGACCACTTGTTCCTTTATTGTGATGCTACTCATTTACTGTGGAACGATGTTTTGGCATCGCAACATATGGATTGGGTGTTGTCGAGGCGTATAGAAGACATGTTAAAAGCATGGAGGAGAAAGTTTCGAGATAAGAATAACAATCTTCTGTGAGACCTTATTCCGGGTTGCGTCGTATGATGTGTAGAGAGAGAAACAGTCGTTGTTTTGAAGACCAAACACGGACAACAGAGCAGGTTAGAGAATTGTTTTATTTGACATTATATGCATACTTGGTTTAATGCTGCGACTACTAGGCATATAGATGGGCTGCCTAATTTCATGTTATTTTCTGATTTAAATTGATAATACACTTTCTATGTATTATGCATTGATTAATAAAATATTTGATCATCTTTAAAAAAAAAAAAAAATCCAAAATTTCTCTACTTTTTAACTGCACATTGTCCAAAAAATCACTATTTAAAACACTTTTTTCCCAAATAATGGCCATCAAACAGTGGCTGAATCAATTTATAAAAGTCATTGTTCATTACATTTTTATGAATGTAACAGTAAGATAAGGTTACTACTGTGTATGCCACTTCTAGCCTGGACTACCTGCCACATAGACTGTCAAGTTTCTGATCATGAAGCCCTAGTTTAACTCCCTTTAAAACAAAACAATTTATTTTTCATACCCATTTTCAGCCATACATCCAAACAATAAAATAGTTTTCTTGAAAACTCATCTTTTTCTACTTTTTCACAATACATCATCCAAAAAAAATCACTATTCAAAAAATCATTTTTACACAATAATGGCAATCGAACAGGGGCTAAATCACATGACAAGAATGTAATGTAAGGTGAAAAATGGGGTGTACCTAATTATCAATTGAGCAGTGGAATGTTTGAAGTTGTATGAGGTTCTGATTATTGTAATTTGTACCTTGTAATCTCGGTGCTAGGAAAGCAGGACTTAAGCAAGCTGATGATTTCTATATTGCGAAATTCACTAGTGTTTCCAATTAGGTTGAGTAAGGATGTGAAAAATACTTGCACTGTATGCAAGTTTTCTCTGGAATTACTATCAATGTATTCACCAAAGGCATTATCTTATTATCTCTCGTTCGATGCTTTCCTAGTCATTTGATAGAAAGCTTTAATACCTGGTTAATAAATATTTCCTAGTTCTTGATCACTACTACGATCGTATTACAGGATAGAACGGCATATTTATTCCTCTTTTTCCCGTCACTGTTGCTGGTTTTAAGGTCGTGGATTTGGAATGGATGTCTGCCTGCATTGCCAGTTCAACTTTATCAGGTGCTATGTCTCAAGAAACTCTCTTCCCCAGGCTTATTTTTTCCTTTTGATGGATGTTCATGCATTTTCTGCGAAACTAGACTGAGCATCTATGTCTCTACTCAATTTCTTTCTTCTAGGCATGGTTGCTGTACCTCTACACTGGTTTGGCATTGAGAGAAAACATTCTTAGAGTTAATGGAAGTAACATACGGCCATGGTAAGTGAATATATTTTATACTCTTTTTGTGAGAATTTGAAGTGCGACATCTTACTTTACTCTTGGGAAGTTACGCATTTTTTCTTCTCTATCTGCATATTTTTGAGAATGTTTGATGTGCTTTTGCATTTTTCCTAGGATTAGAAGACTGATTTTTTTTAGGGTCTCCTGCCTCGATGGTGGGAATTTGACGTAGAATGTATAAATGTGTTGGTTCAAATATTGTTAGTTACTATACTACAAGAAGTGTGAATAATGATAAGCTTGAGCTGAAGTCAACAGAGTCATTTTTCTCGTGGCAAGTGCAACACTAGTTCACAAGAAAAGTTACTGCATCAGGCCTTTTTCCTAATGGGAAAAGGAATTGAGGCATTCTAGTATAGAAGTAAAATCACTGAGTCGTTGGGTGAATGGGTAAGTACTTTGTTTCTTACTAGGTATTGTCTTTCAATTTATTTTTAGTAGCAACATGTAGGATGATGACATAGAAATGGCGAGAAATGCATTGCAACGTGGTAATTTTCTCTACATAAAGGCAAGTTGATTATAAACTAGCAATTATTTTATTGCATAGCTATGATTACGTGCATAGCTATGTAATAAAATAAGTGCACTTGGCCTAATTGATCCCTTAGTTCCGGTTGCCAATGAAATCGTGGATGTAGGATTATCACAATGATGGTCCTAGATTCATCTCAACAATTGAGACTGTATGTTTGCCAGCCAATTGACTGTGGTAAAATGTCGATTGAAGTGTTCTCTTTTTCTTCTGGGATATATGTTGGTTGAATCATGCTTGATATGGGGAAAGACTTGCTTTGATATTAAAGAAAATAAACTGTGATGGAGTTTGTAAGATAGTCAAGTTTTGCACCTAACCTAGTGTACTAGCAGAGCAACCAATAAAGCTTACCTTGTAATTGTTAAATAAAAGGGATGTGCTAGCATTTTGGTTTTTCATTTAGGGGAGTTAGGTTCAGGAGAAGGTATGAACTTCTGTTTTGACTTGTTTTTGTCTGGATTCCTATTCCTATCATACCTTTAATCTTGTAGATAATATTTAATTTTATTTTCTAGACTTGGTTTATGAATGGTTGCACTTGCATTCAATTAGGTGCAATCTCTATAGCATGGACACTTCAATTAGGGTAGCGTGTCCGTGTCCCGACACGTGTCGAACAAGAGTCGATACCGACACTTCTCGGACACTCTACCGTAATCATTTTTCTTTTCATATTAGAAATATTATATATTGTTAATTCAAAATTATTAGCAAGTAACAAATAAGTACTCATGTTTAAAAGATTTCAACAAGAAAAATTAATAACAAGTATAAAATTAAATTTATACTATATAAATGAAGAATTTTTAAGAAATTAACACTCTACCGTAATCATTTTTCTTTTCATATTAGAAATATTATATATTGTTAATTCAAAATTATTAGCAAGTAACAAATATGTACTCATGTTTAAAAGATTTCAACAAGAAAAATTAATAACAAGTATAAAATTAAGTTTATACTATATAAATGAAGAATTTTTAAAAATTTAATCAACGTGTCAATGACGTGTCGTGTCGTGTCTGAACTTTTTTTAAAAATCACGTGTCGGCGTTCCCGACACGTATCGTGTTGGACACACGTGTCCGTGTCTGTGCATCGTAGGGTGCAATTATTGGATAGCAAATTGAAAAAAAAAAAAAAAAAGAATTTAAGTTATGAGATTATGCCCTTTTTTGAGCTCCATTTTTGTTGTGAAAATGAGTTTGTAATAGTGATTTTTGGAGAATATATGTGGTTAAAAAGTAAGAAAAAGTTTTGGGTTTACGTGTAAAATTACTTAATTGGAATAATGCGTGTTTGAAAATAAGTTTGAGGAAAGGATTAATCTTTATGTACCTAATAATTTACATAAAGTTTTACCTAGGAGACACGTGGCGGCCCCCTATTGGGGGGGCTATAAGTTGGAAGTCTGATAAAATTTATTCATAGTCTTCAGGTTGAGCCCAAGGATACTTCAAAAATCCGCCATTAATTTGTCAAGGATTTTGTGGTGTAGACCAAGGGTACTTCAGGTCTGGATCTCGTGGAAATTTCTTGAAGTTGAGAAATGGTGCCCATAGCAATACACTGGACAACCACAAATACAAACTATCGTTATTATCAAAGTAATTGATTTTCATGTAAAGTTTCATTAAAGACATAAGACATGTTAGAGTTGAACAAGTTAATAGACAAATATAATTATTCGTAAATAAAGAGACGAACAAATAGAGCGATCCCCCTCAAGTAGATGGGGGAGGACGGACTTCCCTATTTCCTTATTAATGCACTACTTCCCTTCCTTTGTTTAAGCTATCCTCAGCAACCGCCCCTTTATCTACGCTCATCTTTTACAGCCTCTAATGACTCGGTTCCAACAATTCCCATACCACCATCTAATCCATGAACTTGCTCTCCTGCACTAGCACTAGCCACATCAGAATTTACCTCATTCGTAGTCTCAAACTCCACTTTGGCTTTCGAGATTGAAATATCCTCTATAGTTACTTCGTCGAAACCTGAATTTCTGAATCATTTAATTCAATAGCAACTTCTTCTTAAAGTCTATAGCACTCTCTATCAATACCTTTGTATTGCTTTCCACCATTTGAAATTCCATTCGCCCTACCTCTGCTACTTCCTCGTTTTCAACATTCAATTGCTCACCTATCTCTACCTCAATCTCTGTCTCAGTTTAGCATCTGATGCCTCCGATTTCTCTCCGACAATCACCATCTCCACTTTTGTCTCGGCCACTGGCACCAATTCTTTCCAGCCTTTTTTACCTTGTTCTACTTCCCCCACACCAGAAACAGCCATTTCACCACCACACGATACCTCTGATTCCTCTCTCACAACCAACATCTCCACTTGTGTGCCAGCCACTGGCACCAATGCTTTCCCTCCTTTTTTACCTAGTTCTAAATCCTCAACATCAACAACCATCTCACCACCACACGATGCCTCCATTTCCTCTCTCACAACCACCATCTCCACTTTTGTGTCAACCATTGGCACCAATTCTTCCCTACCTTTTTAACATTCTAAATCCCCAACATCAGAAACAACCATTTCACCACCATGTGATGCTTCCAATTCCTCTCTCACGACCACCTCCACTTTAGTGTCGGCCACTGGCACCAATTCTTCCCCACCTTTTTTACTGAGTTCTAATCCCAATATTAGAAACAGCCATTTCACCATCACCTTCCACTGCTTCTACTTCACCTTCCACCATCCGAATTCCCTCCAACGCCTCCTGGCCTGTCTATTCGCAATCAATTACATTAAAAACAGTTTCCTCGCTACCTTTTACATTTAACTCCATCGCCACCTCCACCTCCAATCTCGTCTCCACCGCTTCATCTCTGTCACACCACCACATTCTTCCCCACTTTCCTCTTCCGCCGGCTTCTCCTCTGTCACAACCACTTCATCTTTCACACCCCAACCACTTAAATTCGAATCGTCCAATTCTAGAAAAACGCAACATTGCTCCTCCCTTCTAATCATTTCCCCAATTCTTCATTTTCCATTACCCATTTTTCCTCAAAAAATGGCCTATTCACATTTGATAAACTCACTTCATCATCATCCATGGGAACCCAATTTTTTTTTTTTTTTCAAAACTCTAGCCCTTGAATTTGAGTAGGCAACCCATTATAGGTGCATAGTGCTATACATATATGCATACGTGCTGCAAGAATGTTTAATGTTGATGAATTCTTTTGTCGCTTGCGTTTTGGGGGTTATTTTCTTGAGGAGCCAGCNCAAGAATGTTTAATGTTGATGAATTCTTTTGTCGCTTGCGTTTTGGGGGTTATTTTCTTGAGGAGCCAGCCACATCGAAATTGATTCCTGCTTGAACCTTGTAAAGAGACTTCACCCCTCAGCCTGTTTGACTTTACAGCACTAGTAATGCTATTGATTCTGCTATTTTCAACTATTGTTTCTTTCTTGGCCGCCACCGCCATGACCTCCTTCCTCGGCCTCAAATACCACGGCCAAGAATGTTTAATGTTGATGAATT
>CAIGRO010059839.1:0-20017 GCA_903798355.1 Fraxinus baroniana
TTCTGTTTGTGATTTTGGGTTGAAGATAACAAAGAGAAGCACTGTATTTAATTATTTATCAATTACATAAACATTACATCACTAATTATTTAATTAGCAAAAAAATTACATCTTTATTAATAACAGCTTAATTCTTAAACAAAACTATTAAATATAAACTAAGCAAACGTGCAAAGATAAACTAAGCAAACGTGCAATGAACGTTTGCTTAGTTTATATTGTTTAAGAATTAATTTCTTATTAAAAAAGATGTAAATTTTTTTGATTAATTAAATAATTAATGATGTAATGTTTATGTAATTGATAAATAATTACACGTGACGTATTAAAAAAAAACATTAATAGAATCTTTACGAGCTCAAGGAAAAAGAATTCGATTTGTTAAACAGAAAATAAGCAATGGATAATAAAAATTTGCATCCCTCGTGCAATTCAAATTGCTGCTATTGAACCAAAAAGGTGTGTACATTGCATCAATCTCAAAATCAAATAAAGGATCTTGGAGACCGTAAAAGTAAAAAAGAATGTTACCTTAGCATCATATGATCTAAACTAAAACCGAAAACTTATCCTAACATCAACCCTTTACCAGAAAATCAAAAAAGAATCANAAAACCGAAAACTTATCCTAACATCAACCCTTTACCAGAAAATCAAAAAAGAATCATTAAACAAATCATACCCTAAATTCAACAAGTGTGCAACACATAAATCAGTAATGCTTAGCAATGCTTTAATTCAAGCATGAAGCAACACATATATTAATAGATCAACCACAAAACATCAATGTGGGAATGTCTACTTTAAAATATTCAAATCAAAAATGAAAACATTGGGCTTCAAAGCCCTCATATTCCTTAGCATCCAAAGCATTTTTGAGAATCAAACCTATCAGTTTACGACTTTCAATTGAATCCAAAATTAGGTTCACTTCATAACCTCAATAACATGCAAATACATGTAACTTTGAAAACGTTACCAGAAAAAATCAATCATTTAATGAAGAGCAACAGCTAATTGTGGAATATAATGCCCTATGCATAAAAATTTATTCGTAACCTTTACAAAATATCTGAGAACAGTAAAGTTTCATGGTGCAACATATATCAAGTATAACAGTAGATTAACATGGAACTGGAAATAATAAATGTCATCACATTTATGTATTTCATATTGATATCAAAATACGAAACTACCAAAATTACAAGATATTCCATGATTTTTATTTCTATTTAGCAAAATCAAGAAGGGGGAGATTAATACTTCAATTCTTCTCTCTTTACAAAGGAGCACAGAAAAAAAAAACTTCCAATATATATTACCAACATGCACTTTCCTGGATCTATATTCCTCAGATAGGTAAAGAGACGATGGACAAATGATCCAATGGTATGTGATAATGTGATTGGACTTGACTTAAACTACCTACCTGCATAACTCTCTCATGTCAGTAACAACTTTCGGCTTTTGAATGTTGGAAACTTCTTGTACCATTCCATCATGAACATACGCATATCCATTGCTGCCAAGAAACAAAGAAATGGAACTTTATAGGCATGTTGTCTGGTAAAGTGGATTGGATTGTATTGGACAAATTAAGGAAGAAAATAAATTAAAATTTTATCTATTGTACTGTTCAATCATGTCCATTACCGTGCACTGAAGGTGCTCCAATTGAATCAGCCTATTCTCATATTTCATAAATACTCCGGAGAAGTTTAAGGCTACACACACAAAGACTTGTAAACGCGAACAAGAATGAGTAAGGCATAAACACATCCTTACCTGTGGACGCATCACCACGAGTGTAGTCTGAACTTGTATTTGAATACGACCACCCTACTCCAGCTGGAGACTCAACAAAAAGGAGATTTGATGCTAAAAAAATGAAGGATATAAATTACGTACATGAAAATTAATCACAAAGAGGACAGAGTAAAAGTACTCAAACCAGAAATGTATTCCCATAATATTTACTGACATTTTGAGGCGAAGTTTAATAGTTGGATATGCACCTTTATTCCATGATTTTGAATTTCTTCTTAGGGCTTGACCATCGCCTCTAGGAAAGAAGGGCCTCAACTCTGTGAAAGCACTCCCGCCTATTGATGAGCAGCCTGGGCCTGAATACACAAGGAAAACCGCAATTTTAGAAGACAATTCCAAGACACACCTTGACGTTAGGAAGAAAGCCTTTTGTCCCTTGAAGCATAAGCCTTAAGTGATAAGTTGTGCTTCAAACGCTTTTTAATGCCCTGGTGTTGAGATTTCTACCTTAGAATATTTGGCTAAAAAGTTATGGACTTGAGCACCCACGTAGGAAATAAAAGAAGACATTATAGAACAGACTTCTTGTTGATGCATTGGCTAGTCAGACGTTCATCCTTATGTCTTGCTTCAATTTGGGACTTCATAACATTCAACCAAGCCTTTATGCATTACTTTCTGTTAGAACACTATTTTTAAATTCTTTTCATTCATTAACTTTTCTTATAGAAGCTCGATTATGTTACACATACTTGCAATGCTAAATTAGCCACCAATCTTTACATTATTCAAGAGCCCGATAATACCAGAATCAACTTGACTACAACACTTTTATAGAGAATTCAACAACTAAATCAATTAAAACAAAATCTCAAAGGAGATGCACCTTTCATTAGTTCACTTGACCAAAGCAAACAGAAAAAATAAGCAAGACGGACATGTTTTTTTTCAAAGCATAGTCAAGTCTCATCTTCATCCATTTACGAAAAAAAACAAATGAACTCGTCGAATCAAATACTTAGATTCAAGTTTTTTATTTTGTAAAAATTGTTGATCTGTATTTGGTTGTATCATGAAAATAAAGTACAAGTTCTTGAAAAAAATTACCTCCGTTGAGCCAAAGAGTAAGGGGCTTGTGATCAGGATCCTTCTCTGCTTCTACAAAATAGTAAAATAAGCTTCTTCCAGCCTTCAAATCCACATTTACATATTCTGCATACTGCCTGAACTTCACCTCCGGTTGGCCAGGCAATTTTACTACCAAATCCTCAATCGGGAATCCATAACCACCGCCCACCACTACTTCCACCACCACAACCGCCGCCAAGATCCACTTCAAGAAACAAATTCTTGACTCTCAATCAATAGCTATACTTACCACAAGTTTCCTCAATATAAAGATGAATAGCCGAAAAACAAATTAGCACAGTCATTATACAAACAACTTTCTAATTAAAAAAAATTTGAACCATTGTCGACCCTAATACACTAAGCCAATATAAATATACAAACAAACTAATCCCTTTTTGGATCACCACCACCCAAAGCAAGAAAAAGGGTGACTGCCGAAGCTCCTCCGCCAGATCTACGACTCGACGCCGCCGTTGAACTCTCTGCCGCCATCCCTTTCCACCGCATCTTGACACCCGCTACAGCCTACAAATCCCACCCGAAAATACCCTTTTCCTGCACCCATAAAAACCAGATATAGCACTTGTTCATTTTCTTCATCTTTAATGTTGGAACCGACGAAAGTTTCTTCAATGGAGAGTTTGTCCCACATCGAAATGTAATGAATGAAGCACAAATTTTTTTGTCTATAATTGAATGGGCCAACGAACGTTTCATTTACCTCTTGGGGCCTGTCAGTTAACGGGCTAAAAGTTGGAAAGTAACCCAAACGCTTTTTTACATATTTAATGGACTTAATAGAAATAATTAATAATTAAATTAATGGAGAAAAAAGATCTTCCGTTAAAAATAACAAATTCCGTTAGTCTTGCTGTTAAAACAACAAATTCCGTTTTATAGGCTCTTTTTATATATAGAGAGAGAAATAAATAAAATAAAGAATTCCCATTCAAGTAGACCGATTAAAAACTTTTTGGGTCCGAGTAGCGGCATTAGTCCTCTAGCCACAACTCATTACTAATTCTTCCCCGTCAAGCCTATTCAAATCTTTACCCAAACGTCATAATCTCATGAATAGACCGTCCAAATTCAAATAGGAGGACAACGTTATGAGAAGTACAACCCAACTATATATACACTGTCTTACAGATTTTACAATTGATAACATCTCAATTCATATTTGACAAAGAACACAGTTAATTCAATATTTAAAAAAATATCACCTATTCATCTGAGCAGAACTCAAAAGTAACACTACAATATTGTCAAGTGTGAGTAAAATATTACTCTTTCTTGACTTTGAGTCTCCAGCATGCAATAGTCCACGTGGCAATTTGTAAACCACAATTGCCCAAAACTCTCCAGACTTTTGAGATTTGTACTACGTTCAACCATTTCTTCAAGAACCCATTTTTATTTTTATTTTTATTTTTTTTAGCTTACGCTCTCCCTATCCTTCTGGATTCTGTGTGTGTGAGAAAGGACTGAAAGTTTTATATTAATAACTACTCATTGGGGTTGAATTGGGATTTATTTTTTTCTTGAATACAATCTCTGTGTTCAATTATAAGAATAATAAGAGAGCGACCTAAACATGGTTTTTAAATTCACCTTTCATGGATTTTGGAGTAAAAAGGTACGTGTGATTCCCTTTATTGAATTATTTAATGGGATTGTCTCTTTTTTGAAGAATTAAGTTTATAGATAAGTTTTATTTTTCCATGTATCCTATATGATTTGCAAAACTTGGAGAAATTTTTATATATATGTTTTGTCGCTTTAACATGTATATGAAACTTGTGAATACATCTAGTTGTTTGAAGTCATAAAAATGGACTAGCTTGGTAGGCAAAACAATAGAATAATTTGAGTATTTTGTGTGTGTGTGTGTGTGTGTGTTCTTGGAAGACATTCAAGATAGGAGGATTTATAGGTTATATATTAAGCTCACAGGATCGTGTTATGAAATTTTGGAAGGGGGAGGGGGATTTGAAGATATAGCAAGGTGTAATTCAAAGGTCTGCAGAAATTAAATTCGGCTCTCCGCTAGGAAGCTACTTATGTTTGTAGGAGATTTATGGGGAAGCATATGATTTTTATCGATTTAGAGAAAACATATAATATGGTGGTGATTAGGGAAGTTCTATGGTGGGTACTAATATATTTCTATTGGATGGATAAAGATTATTAAGGATCTAAGATGTAGTGGCAATAGTAGTAACGAATTTCGTTGTACTATTTTCCGGCTTTTAATTCCTTATTGCTTTATGTGAGACGAGATTTTATACATGTTCAAAATAGCTCTCCTTGGCGTTTGTTATGTGCTGACAACGTAGTTTTCATAAATAGACTAGGGGAGGGAGGTTAAATCGTAGATTAGACTTTTGGAATAGCACTTTCGAAGTTAAAAGTTTTAAATTTAATGATCTACTATGTTGCACGGACACTTCAACTAGGTGATGTTCCGTGTGTGATTTGTCACTTAATGACAATACTCGAGCACTCTACTATGATAATTTTTCTTTCTTTGTTAAAAATATTGTATATGCTTAACTCAAGTTATTATTAAATAATAAATAGATACTCATATTTAAAAGATTTTAATAAGAAAAATTAATAATAAGTACAAAACTAAATTTATACTATTAAATTTTTTTTTAAAATTTTGTCAACATATCGGCAACAAATATCAGGTCGGTACATGATAGGTGATCTAAGATAAAGTACATAGAATGTCCCTTTAATATGAAGAAATGGATAAGTGCTACATAAGATCCTTACAAGATTAAAGAGTTTATTCTATAATAATAGATGTGATACACTTGATGTTACTAAGTGTAAGCCGTTAAAGGACCATGTCCATAAGGTGAACCAAGCAGAATGAGGATCTTAAGATGGATATGTAACCATACTAGAATAATGGGCTAGATAAAGAATGAGAATACATGCAAATAAGTGGAGGTAATATGGATTGAAAACAAACTATGAAAATGATGATTTTTGGTGTTGGAGCGCGTATTGCCTAGACCTAAATAAGCTTCTATTAAAGAGTGATGCGATTTTATCAGAATATGTTAAAATGGAGAGAGGTAGACCAAAATAACATTACGAAACAAGCCGAATGGTGAAAAAGGATCCCGACCCTAAATTATTGGGAGTAAGTTGTAGTTTGTTATTGTCGTTCATAGATTCTCCACTTGGCTAGGGGATATAATTTATTTGGTAAAGATCTATTCTTGTAATTGGCCTGCTGTGATTACACTCCCCAAATGTAAGCTTTTCAGGTAGAAGCAAATCAACTCAAGAAATGTTCTTATTCACTAGTTTAGAAGAGAAAACGTGGTTTGTCAATTAATTGGAGTATGTGACACTTTGTAGCTTTCCCAAAAACATGAATATGATCAAATACATGGATCTAGAAAACTATTACATATTTTTCCTAAATATAGTTCTTGTATGTAATTAATATAATACATGAACAACTCATAGAATGTCTAAATACATGAACACAATACAAAACACCTTTAAAGAAACAAAGTAAAATTGGTTTGTCATCTCAACAATGTCTTCCATTAACCGTTTTGCTTTTGAATCCCAGACAGCTGGGTTCTTCTTGACAACGTGTCATCTTGACTTTGTGAACACTAAAGTGGGTTTTCATTTTTGCAATGCTCCATACAAACTTCTCCTTCATTAACAAGTTTTTTCAAGATACGAAACTATATGTCGATATTCTTTGTTTTGAACAGCAATTTGACATTTATAAGATATTTATGTGAAGGCAAATAAGTCAATTTCCATCTTGATAATGGGAACATTCAACATCGTGGTGGTTTACTGATGAGAATTTATAGTTTTACTTTCATCACTATCCACCATCCCTTTTGCTTTGAGAAGTATTAGTACCTTGTTTCTCATATTCTTTTGTAGTGCGCTGGCTTTTATATTGTCTGTTAGCATTATATTGCCCTTCTCTTTTTTTTTTGTCCACTGGTTAATGGTCTTTTGCAAATGTAATTAGAGTACATAAACAGATAAACAGATGTCATAATACTCGAACACATGAAAACATAGTTTGTGTATTGATAACTTGAGCGTTCAAATAGTGGATTACAAGTGCATATTCTAGTTGGGAAACAATATCTAATGATTCAGAGTTAGATATATAACATGTTTACAATGGTTGAAATTTTCAATTAGATGGTACAAAAAGAAATTTCAAAGAAAATGACAAGACATAATCCTACGCAGTCCAATGGGATTACCTACTATCTAAGTCTTATTAATAGCAGGGACAAATGTGGTTTTGGAAGAGCTAACATCACGAGGATTAAAATTATCATAACCTAAACCACTCATGTTACTAGTATTACTAGAAGGCTTGTTCATCCTTAAAATATTATCAAGCTTCTCAATATCACTAGAGAAAGCAAGAAGTTGAGACTTGGAATGTTCAAGTTCGCTCAGAAGGTTCTTAACCTGCATTTTCAATTTATCATTCTCAATGGTCAGCTCACTAACTCTCCAACTGGACTTCTCAATTTCACTTTTAAGATTCTTAATATTAGACTCTAGGGATTTGATTCAGAGTATATAGTTTATTGAGGCACAAGGTAGATTCCTGAAGGTCAGCTACAAGTTTCTCTCCAATTAGCTCAAGTTCATTAATCTTCTTAAACGTGGCTTTATTCACCTTTTTAATTTTAGGACTCTCCTTAAATAATTGTTGATAAGCCTCGCGAATCTCTTCCTCATCTTCAAAATCTTCTTCATAGTGCTCACTACTATATACCTCGTTAACCTTGTCAATGTCCTTATCAGATTCACTTTTAATCCTAACAGTGAAGACCATAAACTTCTCTCCCTCCTCATGAGTGGACCTATTATCCAAGCTAGACTCGTCATCAGTGAAAGTTGCATTCATAGCTTTACCTTAATTTCTCTTACCATTAGGCACTCACTTCTATAGTGGCCAAAACATTGACACTAAAAACATCTCACACTGTTAGATTTATTTCTAGACTCACTCGGGTCTCCTCATGTGTCTCTTTAGTTTCTTCTTATCTCTAAACATTTTTTTGAAAATTCTTAACAAATTATGTTATTTCCTCGTCATTAAGTGATTCCGAATTCGAAAAATCATGATAATTATCTTTAACAGTGTTCAAGGTCAAATACTTATCTTTCTTAGGTTTAACTAATGTTAGTTCATAAGTGTGGAGAGATCCAACCAATTCTTCAACCTTAGTAGCATCTATGTCCTTACTTTTCTCTATAGCCGTGATTTTAGGCCTAAACCTCTCAGATAAGAATCTAAGAATTTTTCAGACAATCTTAGGCTCAAGAATTCTTTCGCCTAGGTTGAATCTAGAATTAAGTATGTCATTCAAGCTCCCATAGAAATTATCGAAGATCTCATCATCCTTCATCATAATTTCTTCAAACCTAATGGTCAACATTTGTAACTAAAAGTTCTTAACGGTTTGAGTTCCCTCATGTGTGATCTGTAAAATATCGTAAACCTCTTTAGCAACCTTACACAGACACGCGCCTAAATTATTGTGGTGACACAGCCACAAATAAAGCATGTAAAGCCTTACTATTCCAATTACATTCATCTAAATTAGCCTTCTACCAATTTGCTATAGGAGTGGGGGAGACTATATCATTAACGGTGATAGAAGGGATAGTCCAACCATTTACTGCTCTCATCCATTGATTTTAGGAATGTTCTCATTCTAACTTTCCAATGGCATAGTTGCTGCCATCAAAATATGGCAGTATAAAAAATGAACTATTCATCTAGAAAACTAGGGTCACGAATCGAATTTGTACTTTGATACCACTTGAAAGTTACTTGTTCGAACCTAAAATCACCTAAAGGGGGTGAATAGGTGAATAACGCGGAATTGAAATTATCAATTAAAAGCAACAAGTCACGTTTTAATTGCTCTAGATGTTTAATCAATCAAGTCAATTTTATCCTCGAATTACTACAATAATAAATGAAGCAGTAAAAACACAAGATTTGTTGATAGAGAATCCTTTACAGGATTAAAAAATTCGGGACCAAGCCAGTAACTTTCACTATAGACAATAAGAACTTACATTATTATCCCGCCTAGAAAATCTACTAGGCTCGCTGATCTAATTCCTACAATCTTCAAGAACCGCTGGAACGTGCATCAGTTACACTTGCTCCCGATCTTTTGGAATTGTTTGTTTCCCGTGGATCACCAAGAACACATTGTTTTTGTACTCTTTCTGTACTTCTAGTCCAACCTTCCTCAACGTTCATCGATCTTCAGCAACTTGTGAAACCTTTTGAGAAAGCACCTTCTTAATTATATCTAAGAAGTGAGTGTTTTAGATTATATGATTTGTTAAGGGATAAAATCTCATATCGAATAAAGATGAAAACATAGACCAATTTATAAGAGTTTGTATTCCTCCTCTTAATAAGGTTGAACTTTTAAGATGGAACCCCAAATCTTAATAGGTATCAGAGCAGGTCCAGTTTTACAATGTTGGGTGCACCCAATATCAACATGGTCCACACTGTGCGTGAGGGAGAGTATTAGAATCCTACATTGGCCGGTGATATTTACACGATCCACTTAATAAGGAGAGGGCAATCCTCCCCTAATGAGGCACCATACACCAATGAAAATGGCATTAGGGATCGACGCAAGAGCAGGAGCTGATCGCTGGAAATTTAAAATAATCTAAATCTGTCCAGAAGCTTTTGGAATTGTGTTTTTACTGTGCTTGGACTTGGTTACGACTGTGTAAGTGGTTTGACCATCTCAGCTTCAATTCCTGGATTTGGTTGAGTTTCTTTACTACTTAGTAGGTTTGTCACTTTATCCTTTTTTTTCCCCTCCCTTTCCTCTTAAAAGTCTACCCATGAACCCCTTTGTAGTTTCTTAAATGTGTTTGGATCTTATAATCATAGAAGATATATTATTATTAGAAGCAATTATTCTGATAGAATAATTGTACCTTTTGTTGTCTTCGTGGTTCTGCTTCATTGGTTTTGTGCATCTGCACTTGTGGTTTCTTCCTTCACTGCCCTGCTGTGGATCCAAGCTGGCTACTGTGCTAGATTCTTCTTATGATTGATTTTCTGCTGCTATGATGTGCCTCACCTCGAATAGTTACGTTGTCTGCCGCTGTGATGTGCTTCCCCTCGAATAGTTACGTTGTCTGCCGCTATGATGTGCATCACCTTGAATAATTATGTTTTCTGCTACTATGATGTGCTCACCTCAAATAATTACAGTATTTGATTAGATATAAAGAGCAGCTTCAATCACCTCTAGCACAGATCTCTGACCTTCCCCCAAATCTTAATATGGTATCAGAGTCCGTTAAACTCCTACGAGCAATTCGATCCAATTAACACTCAAAAAATTAAGCACACGGATTTCAAAATTGGTCTTCTCAAACGAGCTACCATTTTGTGGAGGCATGTTAAGGGATAAAATTCCACATCGAATAAAGATGAAAACATAGATCAATTTATAAGAGTTTGGATTACTCATTTTAATAAGGTTGACCTTTTAAGATGGAACCCTAAATTTTAATATGATTTTCCCAAATTGTGGTTGATTGATCTCCAAAGAATGTTATGAAGGTAGAAAATAATGATCAACCACCCACAAAAGTGTAATGAACATTAGGCATTTATAATAGGAGGTATTTGGGTAGTACATGATAGATAAAGCTCTTGAAATTCGCGAACTAGGTTTTCTTGAAAAAACATTGTCTCTCAAGCGACAGGTGTGCCCCTCGAGCGAGAATTGGACAACAATGATTATGCTTTTTCCGCTTGAGCATCAGTTAGGCGACATGTAAGCGTAAATTTGGCGACTCTTTCTTCATATTCCATACTCGAACCCAAAAACTTCTTAACTTTTACGACTCTTCTATAATAATCCTTTTATCAAAAGAATTGCCAATACAATTAAAATCCTAAAAGGTGCAAATAATGCTTTTAAAGACCGTGTTTGCTTGATTCAATCCGATTAAGCCTCTGTTTGACACCCATTAATTTCTCATTCTCACTCTTATTCTCATTCTCATTCTTCATTTCAACCACACATTCTCCAAATAAAATAATATTACACACAAATTAAAAACTTTTCATCACTTTTTCACCACACATTCTCACATCAATCACTATTCCAAAATTTTTATTTTCCTCAAAATGGGTTTCAAACAGGGGCTAAGATTATTTCTTCTTGCTGCAATTCTTCTTGTTGCAGTGGTGTTTGATCAAGTTAGTGGTTTGCTTTTCATTTTTCTAAAAACTTTCTGAACAAGATCAACATTGTCTTGTTTCTATTCAATTTGGATATGAAAGTCGAACACAAATGTGACAAGCACGAGTGTCTGGCAGACCAATAATAGTTTCCAATTATTCAAATGTGGATTTGTGGATATGCTGCTTCTCTTTGAATTTTTTATTTTAAAAACCTTGAAGTGCTTCAGCAAAGAAGTGACACTTGTGTTATTAACGAAAAGATTGTCAAAATTCCCCTTTGGTCATTATATAAGCTGTGGATTGTCCAAATGTAAGTACATGACTCATTAAGCCTGGTGTAAAACTTAGCCTTTCTCATGAATAGAAGAGTGTCTTCAAAATTTTCTCCGAATAACTTCTCTTTTATATATCAGTAAATAAGGTTCTCAATTATAATCCTAAATCTCAAGTTCCTCGACTTTATTAGCTTGTGTTTTGGCATATGGTTTCATTATTTTTCTTTGAAACATATTGTTTCATAATTTGTGAAATACTTTTCCTTGATAAATAAAATGTTCTGTGTGTTTTATTTTTTTACGTGCATATCAAGGTTCGTAAAACTTACCTACCTGGATTTTTTTGTTTTCTTCAGGATCTATAGTGAAATACGATACATCATCAGTGATGACAAATAGAAATAATGATGATGTTGATTTAGGACTCTCTCTGGGTTCTACCAATCACCGCATTCGAACAACGTTGAACAATAGTTCGGGTGCAGGTGTAAATGCAAACTCAGAAGTGGACATAGCATTTGCTGCATCTGATCCCTTGTCTGAATTAGTTTGGTCCCCACACAAAGGTTTGAGTCTGAAATGTGCAGATCCCAGCCTAGCAGATAAAAATCCCTTTGTTACGTGGAGTTTGGGACCAAGCAATAAGGTTTTTCCACCATCTCAAAGCGTTAGACCGAGGGGAACTGAAGATGAAAAAGCTATAGATAAGGGAAACTCAACTATATTACCGGCAACAATAGATATGGATAATGTTGGCGATGGAACAACTGTGGCAATATCTCCTAGAAACATTCCTGGCCCTTTGTGCAATGCAAGCCATGGAAACCATGAGGATAGTAAGTTCATTTCTGGATTCTTGTTTGCATATTATGTGTTCATCATTTACTTGGCCTCCCTTGTTCTGCCATTAAGCCTTTTTTCCTTTTTTCTCTGTTTTTTTTAATTGCCATTCTAAGAAATGCTTATGAACTCATATGTACCAGAAAGTGGTGATGAAGTCAGAGAAGGGGCCCGTAATCATAATGATGAGTATCTTAGGGACAATGTAGAGAATTTGAGAAGTCCAGAGAATGTCCAAAATCCTGAGATTTTTGAAAGCAGCAAGAACATTGCAGGTACCTGGCTTTAATGCTCAGCACTATTTATCAAGGCTATTAGTTCAAGAATTAGATGTGAATAATTGTTTCCTGAACTATTACTTTCTGGTATTCTATTACCGAGGGACGCAAGTTTATTTGAGCCGTAGCTTACTTTCAGTGAGATTTGCTCAGTTAGCCAATACCATTTTATCTCCCGATTGAGTTACAACTATTGTTAAGGCAGTCCTACTTCCTTCAACTAAACTCTTGATTTTAGCAGCTCTTTCCAAAAGATGTGAAAGCAATTAAATCCACCAAAACTTTACCAAATTAATTTTTGATTGGATGGGGATGAATGAAAAATTACTAAACCGTTCAATGTTTTGTCATCAAGGAAGTGACTTGTTGAATTTCTCTGCAGGACATGGTATTTTAACAAATGAAACCAGTGATTATATAGCTAACATGGAAATAGCATCCAGCAAACTGAATGCTAAAGTTGAAGATGTTGCTGGTAGCAGTCAGATTTTCGGATTCAGTGTTGCTATGGCCTCTGAATCTCATGCTGCGAAAAGTTCTGACGGTCTTCTTAGTCCACTACCAAATTTACAACCTCCAAAGGAACAAGATAATGAAGTAACATCGGCTCCTGGAGAGGAGAATAAAATGAAGATGCACCATTCTACCAGTAAGCACCCTTTGGTGAAGTTGGATTCTAGTGATGAAAATGACTTGTACCTTCTAGCTGCTAAACAGGCTCGCAGTTCAGGTGACGAGAGACTTCGAAGGGAAAACTATCTTCCACTAGAAAGTGCTACAAAAAATAGTATGATCTTTTTGAATCAGAGCAAAAGCAAAGAAAATGCATTATCTGATGGAGATGATAATGGAAAATTGTCAAATTTTGAGGAAGCCAGTCAGGAGAGTGTAGAAAGTTGTAATAGTGCTGGGTTCTTTCCAAGAGGTAAAAGGCGATGTAACTATGAAAAGGATTTTTCTGGTGGAAGAAAAAAAATGAAAAACCAATTTCAGGGAAGTTCTGGTTCAACCTCCATGATCAGGCATGGTAACTCTTTCATGAATTGGATTTCAAGCATGGTAAAATGTATACCAAATTCCAGTCAAGGACAGGCCCCATCTCTGGTTCTTCATCTTGCTCATCCAAATGACATGCACGACAAAAGTCACCCGGGAATTTCAATTTCCAAGAAAGAAAATGATTCTCCTAGCCAACCAATGGGGTTCCAAGCTATATTTCAGTCCTTATATTGTCCACGTGTAACGATACCTGATACAAGTGTCTCAAAAGAAAGTCATTGCTTAGAAGAATCTAAACAGCTTGTGGTGGCTGACGATATATTCCTTGAGAATCCTCCAATAACATGCCACAGAGACACTGATAACTCTTGCAAGAAAATTCTTGCATCAAATGCAGAAGTTAATCCGTGTCAATCAAGAAACTTGGTGGGCCAATATAGACAACCCTGGAATTTTACTGCAGTCAACGCTTATGGTCAGGATGCTTGCAAGAGAAATTCAGCAGGAAATAAACCTTCAAGAAGCCCTGCATGTAGTGGAGAAAATGCTGGAATGAGCTCTTCTGATTCGCTACATAAACTGCTAAATAAAACTGCAAATAGTACAAGTCCAAGTTTTCCCTTGGAAGGCAAGGGTATTGGTAATATGTCTAACGAAAGCGGTTCAATTCCTAGTTTGTGGATTACCCGTTTTTCTACCAAAACTAATAGGTTAGAGAACTGCAATCAGGCTACTGACAGAGACTTCGAGCGTTCCACCGTTTGCACCAGGGTCGGTCCTCTTACTAAGGTAAATGCTGATTTTCCCAATGCCCAGAAAAGCTCCGAGGCCAGGGTTAACTCCCATGTAGACCAGGTTGACTTTGGGGCAAAAGAAATGCAAAGCTTTGCTACCAATTCTGAGGCGTCCTTGGAATTTAAGTCTATCGGTAAATTTGATCCCATTCTACCTTCCCAGTGTAAAAGCTCAGAGGTGATGGCCTCTGTGTTTGCCCAGAGATTGGATGCACTCAGGCACGTTACACCATCGAATTTTAAATGTTCTTCAACTTTCCCATCAGCAACTTGTTTCATTTGTGGTGGACGTGGCCATGATATGCTTGACTGCCCAGATGTAACGGAAACTGAGCTTGATGATCTCGTAAGAAGCGCCAGTTCATTTTACAGGGTGGAAAAATCTCCTCCTTTGTGCCTTAGATGTTTTCAACTGGGTCATTGGGCTGTTACATGTCCAATGAGATCCACAAGTAGGCACCATCAGTCAGAAATGAATGCTTCATTTGCGAAACATTATACTGTGGGTTGCGAACAATGCTGTGCTGGTAAAGAAAAATGTTCTAGTTCTCTGGGTGCTAAGGAAGCCCATCCACCAGTTTTTATTGATCAGAGGGCTTGCAGGGACGGGAATCCTAATATGCGTTCCTTTTCTAGCAACCTGTTGTGGAGTGTAAGAACAAATTCAAATGACGGTCAAAATAATAACACTTCAAATTCTGAGGAGAATGATTTGAAGGGAATTCATGATTTACCTTTGCTCACCTCTGTCGGCATGAAGAATGCGGAAGCACTGATAGAGATGTTTGATGTTGTAAAGAAGCTTCGCATCTCTCGTGTAGACGTCCTCAGGTAGGCAAATATTCTGTCCAAACTGTCAATAAATTTTGTGAATTTTTATTTATACTACTTTTTGAGGGGACTAGACCTTGTATGTAGAACTTATTCAACACAAGCTGTCGTGCTAGTTAAAGAAGAGGATGAAATAATCTTCAAACAATATTTTCTGTCTACAATTGATAACATTGAATTTTATATAAATCTGTTCCGTTAAGGATTTTCATCAATCATCTGACAAACTCTATTACAATATTATTATGTTCCTTTGTTTTTACATCTTCTTAGGCTGAGTACAAGGTTAATATTATCTTAATACTCGTGTTTTCTTCTTATTATATTTTAATCCTTCATCATCATCTTTTCATACATTGATAATTCAGCCACTGATTTTACGTGATCTCAGATGGATGAACTCCAATGTCTCTTTGTCACATTTAAATGGTTTTTTCTTGCGTTTGCGACTCGGGAAGTGGGGAGCAAGCCTCGGGGGCACTAGATACTATGTTGGTTGCATAACAGGTACGTAAAATGACAGTTTCCAAATATAGGTTTGAATAATGATGTACAGAATCTTTGTGTTTGCTGTAAAATGGAGAATATTTCTGTTATTCTTTGCCAATTGATTTTTCCAATTTCCTTTTTTTTTTCCTGAAGAATCAACAGGAGCACAAAGAGAAAAATTAGATAAAAGTTCCAAGAATTCTGTCTTCGTTGACATTTCGGGGATACAATCCTTTGTTGGAAGTCAGTATGTCTCGAACCATGAATTTTTGGAGGTACAGTTTTATCTTTTATTTTGATACTTATTGTTGCTCGTCACATAATTGTCTTTCCCGCATCTAAACCACCCTCACTAGTCGACCCATATCACTATATAATTGCAGAAAGTACCGAGTTTGTCGTATTAGTAAGTTCAAATTTTACATGTGATAATTTCACTTGCTATAACCATACGAGGAAAACCAAAATAACAAATTCTCTTCTTTTTGCAACACTCATTAAACTGAAGTGACAGGATTTTTAATTACAATATTTTCATTGCAAATTCATCTTTATATAAATGTTTCATCTTGGTGTAAACGTATATTGTGGAATCCAAATATTTGATATATATATATATATATTTATTTATTTATTTTTATTATTATTATTTTTTACTTCAAGGAAATAGATTTTTAGCTTCACTAGTTATGCTGACTAATCCTGAAGTGACCGGCATTATCGCTGACCATAATCCAACATCAAATATATTCTTTTTTGTACATTTTGAGGCCGTAGTTCTGGAATGTTTTTAGTTATGCACAAAATAAGCTCGAACCCACAAAGAAAAGTAAGAAAATAAGTAAGCATGCACATATGAGACCTAGATATGCATGGGTAGTAAGCAATAATTCCTATTTGATGCCTTCTGCTCACGCCCCCACGAAACATGGTCCAGTGTTGGTGTGATTGGGCCTAAATAATTTAATTTATACTTAATATTTGTGCAATTAACAATATTTTTATCGCAGCTTTACACATTAAAGGACTCGATGGAATTTTTCTCTCAAGTGTTCTAGCAATATCGTGTTCGAGTAGCTATGTTCGGATCAACCTTGTGGTTGCTACAGTTGTCCATTTAATCCGATTCTTATAGTGTCACGAAGCTTGTAACAAACTCTTTAAGATGGTGTATAGAAATCCATTTTATGACCTGTGCATGTGCTTGAATTATTGGTCGAACGTAGGACCCAGAAACTAACAGTGTGCAGATTTTTTAGTTTTAAATATTGGTTATCGTGGGTAGCTGGACGAATAAATTAAAAGTTCCTTTTTCTTGACCCCATATGAGAAACCATTAAATATATAGTTGGTGTTGGTGTTGGTGTAATATCATGGCTATAGCAAGCTTTTAAAGGATTTGTTTGGCATTATTTTGCAAGTCAAAAGTGGCTTTTGAGTCTGAGAAGCTGCTTTACACCTATTTGGATAATTTCTAAATCTTTTTTGGTCTAATTAGAAAAGTTTTTGGTGGTATTTGTCCAAGTTGTCTTCTTTAGGAAAGTCTTGCAAAAACTAAAAGGAGAAATGAAAGCTATCCCAAAACAGGTCCTTAAGAGTCGTTCGCTTGCTGTTACTGGAAGTTTATCTGAATCATTTTGGATATTCGGCCCTTGTTTGATCCTTATTATTTCCAAAATACATTTTTCTTTCTCTTATTTTTAATAACACATGATATTTATCCCTGGTTCTCATTCTTAATTGCTGATACTGGTATTTGCAGGAAGAAATTAGAGCTTGGTGGTGCAGAATTGTGGAAAGTGGTGGAAAGATTCCATCGTTGGACGAGTTGAAATCAAAATTTGAAGAGAGAGTGAATTTAGGTGTGTAGTATATATATATTGCATCAGATTAGTATTCAGGCGCACGTGCTGTGTAAGTGAAATTTTCAATTTGATTTGTACATTAAATTCTCGTTGGAACAGATAGATATAAAGATATTTGAAAATCTTGAATTCATCTTATGGACGTGACACATCTTGTTTCCATATGGCAGGTTTTAGAATCTATCAGGTCCGATGAGAATAAAATCCGGATAATGAAGTTCTCGGTTTCCACTTGAATGCGTCCGTACTGTACCAGGACTCGTCTTCATTATGTGTGTTTCATATGAAATTCTCTCTTTATTATTGGATTTTTCAAAGTTTTTCCAGCTATGATGGGCTCCCAAGTGATTCTACTTGGCACTGCTTATTTAAAAAATTCTTACTTATGAGTAACTCCTTACTTTGAGACAAATCTATTCTCATTGTCACACAATAGGTGTACATTAAGTTGAACACTCTTATGTGTTGTTTAAATCAATCTGTAAAAAAATCTCATCTAGCAACAATGTCAAACTTAATGTCAATGAAGATGTACATGTAACACGTTTGAAAACTCACCGGTACCATTCTAGTTAAAAAGCTATTCAAAGGTATGGAAATGTGATGTGATGCTACATGTAAAAACTTCATTTTTGAATAAAGCGGGGCATGAAATGTTTATACAAAATTTTAATTTATACTTTTTATATATTCAATATTTATTTTGAAAAGGATATTCAACATTGTTAAGTTCTAATTGTAATTGGTTATGTCCTTGTTCAAAATCAAGTTTATTTGGGTTGTCATTAAAGTAAAAAAATAAAAATAAAATAAAGGTCAGGGTTGGTGGAGTTATAAAAGGGGTCGAAGATATTTAAGAAAATTGAAAAAGGGGAAGACGGCCGCTTATTGAACTTGTGAGGCATGCTCGAGTGCTAAGAGCAGAGGCATTGGAGCTCACTATTCGTCAACCACCCGCTCAAGCGGCGGGCTTGTAGCTTGCACAGCACCATTCAACACTCCGTTTCGAGAAGAATCCTAATTCGATTTTTACATAGTTTTTCAATCCTATTTTACCTACAAACATTACCTATTATAAATATACAATCATAGGTTCGTCTCAAAGTATGTTGAATCATTATTTTACATTAGAGATCATATTGTTGAAAATTCAAAACACATTCCACTGATTTCTTGATTCAATCCAAAGATCAATTCTTTATAATTGTTCCCCAAATATTTGTTATTATTGGCTGAGCCTTATATTTAGACGAGATTATCATTGAAGATCAATTATATATTCAAATCTCCTCTTGCCTCAACCATATATCAAAAAACAAAAAAAATCTAAAGATCAAACACCAAAAACCCTTACATTAACCTGTTTATTTATTTTTTTTTTCAAAAAATTTCAGTTAATTAATTTTTTTTTTAATTTGTAATTAATTTTTTTTTATTCTTCACAGGGTGAGTTCGGGGCCGACCCGAGGCGGGGCGGCGATTCCTGCCTTGCCTTGCCCCGTCCCGCCAACCCGTCGGAGCGGATTTTTTTGTCATCACTAGAGGTATCTGGGCCTTACTGGAAGTTTATCTGAATCTTTTTCTATATTGAATTGGCATTTGCTAAAATGCACTAGGAAACACTAGCAAGATATTTATCCGGTTATTTGGTGAAAGAAATTAGAGCTTGGTGGTGCAGAATTGTGGAAAGTGGTGGAAAGATTCCATCCTTAGACGAGTTGAAATCAACATTTGAAGAGAGAATGAATATATGTGTTTAGTAGATATTGCATCAGATTAGTATTCGTGCCGGGAGTGTCTTCATTATGTGTTTCATATTGTTTCGCGAATTTTCAGTTCGCCAACAATTAAAGAAATGATCAGACGATTGTGTAAGGAACAAACCTCTTGAGACAAAATCCCAAAAAGGGGTGTATTTACTGGTAAAGGTTTACAATTGAAAAATAGACAAAATGCCTCCAAGGGGCGCAAGCACACGAGTACTGAAAGAAGATTTAAATTTAAACTAAGAAATGAAAATTACATATTCTCTTGTCGAGAGTTTTTGATTCGGGGGGCTTTCTCTCTATGTCTTCACTTCCTTATATACTCCCTTGAGGATTGTTGGATGATAAAACTGCTTGGAACTACCCAATTATTTTGTAACTTGTCCACTTTCTTCAGAACGATCGATTTGTAGGGGAGGAGTTACCTCATAACTGTTACCATTACTTTTCCCCTTTAACTGTCTATCTTAAGGTCGTGGGGCATAACTGCTTCCATAACTGCTGGATTAATTGGCCACGATGTTTCAGATGTATTCCACCCTGGGTGACTTCGAAAATTTGAGCGATAACTGGATCATCGCTCTGGGCGATTGCATGGCATTTTATTCGCTCAGCTTCTGTGCGTTCTGTCAGTTTGGGCGACGACGGTTCTTTATCTTTGGACTTCCGTTACTTAGGCCTTTATCTTAGGCCCCCCAATTAGGCTTTTCACCTTG
>CAIGRO010059843.1:0-14323 GCA_903798355.1 Fraxinus baroniana
CACATAAGCATCAAACCTCTTATACAATTGTCTTGGGCTTCATTTAAGTCCATACAATGATTTTTCTAATTTGCAAAGACGATCAATTTACCTTTGGCCACAAAACCTTGTGATTGACTCATAAAAATATCTTTTTCCAATTCCCTATGCAAAAATACAGTTTTTACATCAAGTAGTTTAAGTTCCCAATTGAATTGAACAACAAGAGCCAACATTAATCTGATTGTCTTATACTTAATCACAGGTGAAAATATTTCATTGTAGTCCACACCCTCTCTTTGAGTATAACTTTTAGCAACTAACCTTGCCTTAAACCTCATAGGATTACTAGGGTTCAGACCCTCCTTTAACTTGTAGATCCACTTACATTGAACTAATTTCTGATCTTTAGGTTTCTTAACAAGTTTCCAAGTTATATTATCATCTAAGGATTGCATTTCTTCCTGCATAGCTTTTAACAAATTCTTAGAATTATTTCCATTAACANTTTAGGTTTCTTAACAAGTTTCCAAGTTATATTATCATCTAAGGATTGCATTTCTTCCTGCATAGCTTTTAACAAATTCTTAGAATTATTTCCATTAACAGTTTCTTCATAAGAGGTATGTTCAATTTATTCAAGGGTCTCACCTAAAACTAAGGCAAAATCAACCAGGTTTTGGGATTCATATATGGGATTAAGCCTGATTTGCCTTCTTTCTCTATCCCTAGTGAGTTGATAATCTTGATTAGGTGGTTGATCATTAATATGTTCAATTTCAACAGGTTCAATATCATCTTAAAATTCAGTCACCTCTGTAAGTTCAGTTTTTATTTCAGATTCATGATGTGTAGGGTTGTCTTCATCATTTCCAGGTTCATGAGAATCAAACTTGGCAAGCTTCACCTCAGTCTGAACATTTCTTTCAGTTTTAGATTTGTTTGATTCATCAATTTTCTGTTTTAGGCATGACATTTCAGATTCATTAAAGACTACATTTATGCTGTTAATAATCTTGATGCCTTGGACCCCTAAAACCTATACCCTATATCTTTTCATACCCTTGGGATAACCTAACATCACGCACTTGACAGCCCTAAACTTAAGTTTCCCTTCTGACTGATATGCATATACAGCACATCCAAAGACCCTTATGTGATTCAAATTTGGAGGCTTTCCATTCCACAATTCCTGTGGAGTTTTAAAGTTTATACCGATAGATGGTGACCTATTAATCAGATAAGCTGCAGTATTTGCACCTTCAGCCCAAAAACCTTTGGCAAGGCTGGAGCTAATTAACATACACCTAACCTTGTTCGTTATGGTCATGTTCATTCTCTCAGCGACCCTATTCTGTTCAAGTGTGTATTTAACTGTTCTGTGTCTTGTTATCCTAAGCTAATTAACATGCACCTAACCTTATTCATTATGGTCATGTTCATTCTCTCAGCGACCCCATTCGGTTCAAGTTTATATTTAACAGTTATGTGCCTTGTTATTCCCTTTTGCTTACAAAGTTATCAAATTCAAAATTGCAAAACTCAAGCCCATTATCAGTTCTTAATGTTTCCAGTTTCTTGTCTAACTGATTCTCAATAGAGTTAAGCCATATTCTGAATTTCCCAAAAGTTTCAGATTTAGCCTTCAAATGATAAATCTAGACTTTCCTCGAGTAATCATTTACTAATGACAAGAAATACTTATTTATACCAAATGTGGAATGCTTATTAGGGCCCCATATATCAACATAGACATAGTCCAAAGGTCTGCTGCTTCTATGAGAGCTAGTTTCAAAACTCGCCTTATGAGACTTACCTAGTACACAAGTCTCACAGAAGTCCATAGCTTTAATGTCATCCTTTCCAAGTAATTTCTGATTACTTAAAGATTTCAGTCCTTTAAACCCAATATGACCCATCCTATTGTGCCACAGTTTAGTCTTATTTTTATTAGCTATAAGGAGACTAGAATCAGGTGTTATTTCAGTTCTACCTTCAAGATAGTACAATCCATTCTTTTTATGCCCTTTCATGACTATTAGAGATCCCTTTAAAATTTTCAGAACGTTATTTCCAGATTTTAATAGATATCCCTCATCTTCAAGAGTCCCTAAGAAAATAAGGTTTCTCTTCAAATTTGGGACATATCTTACATTTTTGAGTTGTCGACAGTTCTATCATACATTCTGATGGCAATGTCACCAATCCCAATCACATTCTGAGAATTATTGTCTCTCATGTAAACCTTCCTAGGTTCAGTCTTTCTATAGTTATAAAACCAAGACCGCACATATGGAAGGTACATCCTATGTCTATAATCTAGTTTTTATCAGATCCTTCCTCAGACACATATAGGACATGTAAACTATCCAATTCAAAACAATGGCAGCATTATTTAGATCAGTATTTTTCAGGTCATTTTGTTTCTTTTTCCCGTTAAAACAATCCCTTTAAAATGTCCTAACTTTCCACAGTTATAACATTTCTTGTTACTTTTGTTTTTAGACTTAGATCTCATTTTAGATCTTCCTCTCCCCTTTTTGTTATGGAAATTAAATTCTTTCTTTTCAGTTCTTCTCCTCACAAATAGGCTTTCTTTTCTCGAATTAGTTCGATTCTCTCTTTTCAATTCAAGTTCTCTCGATTTTAACGCATTTACCACAATGGCTTGTGTAAGAGCGTCCCTACCACATTTTATGGCATTTCTGATTTCCTTATAAGATTCGGGCAATGAATTTAACAATATGACAGCTAAATCCTCATCAAATTAGTTCGATTCTCTCTTTTCAATTCAAGTTCTCTTGATTTTAACGCATCTACTACAATGGCTTGTGTAAGGGCGTCCCTACCATATTTTATGGCATTTCTGATTTCCTTGTATGATTCAGGTAAAAAATTCAGCAATATGACAGCTAAATCTTCATCCTTAAACTTCTTGTCATTGTGAGCCGGACTCTTAACAATTATGCTATAGTCACTTAGGATTTCTTCCACATCCTTCCTAGGGTTCATTTTAAAACTAAACAGCTTTTTCAATAGATATATCTTGTTAGGCAAAGTTTTAGTTAAGAACAAGACATCTAATGCAGTCCACAAGGTTCTAGCATCTTTAATACTATCAACTTGTCTAAAAACATTATCAGATAAATGCAAAATTATAGAAATATAGGCAATTTCATTCATTTCTTCAATTTCAGCAGGTTTAGCTTTCAACTCATCAGAAAAAGTAGCAGAATCATCAAAGGCTTTTGCTACCCTTTGTTGGACCAAAATGACTCTTATTTTCTGTTCCATATCGAGTAATCCCCCTTTCTAACGAATTGTGATAATTCGACCCTCGAACCCATTAGAATTCTATAAAAGGGTGGCTTGTATCCGTGGACATAACAGAAAAGGTTTTTGAGAAATAATTTTAGATGATCAATATAAGGGAAAGCACAGAATTGAGTAATACTCAACAACTGAAGTACTGTAAGACAAAATAGTTTACAGAAATGAATCAATTTTATCAAGTAACCTCAATCAGTTGGTGTGAATGAGGCTCAGGCAGTCCACAGGTATATGATACAAATGTATGTTTCCAAAAAATTTCAAATCAGTCATAAGCAGGAATTCACAAATAAGTTATCAATTGGACATGTATCATTCAAGAAAGAACCCCAAACCGAATTAAAGGTAAGTTTGGAATGATCTTACCAATTACTGTTGAAAAACAGTAAATATAACCTCAAGCACTCAGACGAGACAGCCAGTCAGAGCCACCAATCACCCAATCAACTAGCAACATACACAACATGAACATAGAGGAATTAGAATCGAATTTTTTTAAAAAAAATGTATAAGGTCTAAATAGATATATTACTTAAAAGAAAAAAGGACCCAAATTGATGAAGGAATAATACAACCAAACCCTAAGCTAGCTCTGATACCAGTTTTGTTGGGAATCTTATATCAAAAGCACAACTCAAAATGTAAACGTACAAATACAAAGCATAAAGAAACTAGAGGAACCCAGAATATATTGATGTAGTTCAGCCAAAACATGGCATAATTCGATAAGCTCAGGAACAGCCATTCCACCAGTACACACCGCTATCCACAAAGAGAGATTTACAGAAAACACTCAGAGAAATCTGTTTTGGTCATCGATCGAAAGATATCTCCCAGCTAACCACAGATCTAGCCACACAACTTAGAGAAGATCTACGCAACACCAGCCACTATTTCAGGCCTGGTAATACACACGAGATCTACCTCTAAAACACTAGAAGAATCACAAGGAAATCACCCAGAGAAGAAGAATATTACAGATAGCACTAAGGAGCAAAAAACGGAGAGAGAAAAATGAAGAGTCTAGAAGATGAAAAAGTAAAGTCTCTAAAGGTACTAAAGATACGGTAATATCTCCCAAGAATCAATCTCATTCGTTCATCTCATCCAACGGTCATAATAAGTTTAAACTAGCACAATCTATGTGAACCCTTAGCTACCAGTAAGTGAAAGACACTTAAGCAGCTGGGTTAAACTTCTCAAACAATACAAATGACACAAATAGCACTAGTCCAACAGTGTTTTGAGAAGCACAATTCTCACATATATGCTACGTTGCTCCTTTGTTGGTGCCATAATTATATATCCTGAGGACTCCTATCCTCCCCTTTAAACGAAAAGGGGAAAGAAAAATGAAGTTCTTAGTAAAAGTTAGGAAAATGAGTTTTCATGCTAATCAAGCTCACTACTTTATAGGTTATTTGGTTCTTACTTTTTAATTATTTATTCCGCTATAATTTTATGAGTATATTGTGTTGTGGATTGCATATATTAGTATATTTGATTGTAATATAAAATGTAAATAAATCATCATACTTCTCCTTTAAAATAAAAAGAATGGTATTGTTATCAAGTACGAATTGAGTTCCAAGAGAAGAAAGGATGAGTGTGTAAGTTTTGTCCGCAATTAACCCACCAACAAAACGACTTATTACTAATAACATATAGTTTTTTCATCAAAACATGGGAAATAGTATAAGCAAATGTATCTTTACCAGTTATTTTTGTCTTCTCAAAATCTGCAGCTCCTTTTGCAGTTAATTTCTGGTCATTTGTGTTTCTTCGCGGTTTAGCTTGTTAAACTTACCCCTCTTTGTTCTTTATTGGTTGAATGGATCTATTTTGAGATTAAATCCAGCTTAACATGATTTTCAATGTTCATAGTCATAGAGAAATTGGGGCTTATATTATGTACAATTAGTAATTATAGTCTAAATTACATTGAAATATATAGCATTACCATTAATCTTATTATTCTAGTCACTAAATACATGCTAAACTAACGAGTAAGTAATTAATAATCAAAGTGAAACCAATTATTATCATTTTGTTCGCGTAAAGAAAAGAATAACAATGAAATTATGATTTTTCATATATTGATGAGAAGTGGGAATTGGAGGCGCCCAATTTTCTTTCATTTACAATTAATGTTAGGACATTAATTTTGACCCCTTTTTTTTTCTTAAAAAAATATTTTTATTTTGATTTTTTATTTTTTTTTTATCAATTTTCATAACAAAAGGAATACTACAAAAAGAAATTAGGTTAGATTTCTTTAGTATAATTAATTGACTTTTTAACTGCATTGAATTAGCTTGACTTCTTAGTTTAAGTTTAAAGATGGTGGAATGTAAAGAATTGCTTGTCAACCTGTGTCAATGTATAGAAAAGAAAAACATTTAAGTTATTTCTTCATTTTCTGTGACTACTGTTTATGATCTTAAGCCGCACAGACCGATAGAACTTATTACTTTGTTTTGAGTCAATTTTTTACATTGTCTGTAATTGTACTATATATGCTTAAATTCCGCAGAAGTTCATTTTATGTGACTACATGTATCAGAGAATTTTTTGTTGTGATACATTTATATGAACCCTTCGTAGACTACTCCACTTATCCCATATAATGTTTACAACAGATGTTGAAGGGCTGGTGGTGAGCTCAAATCACATTCATTGGTTTAAAGGTTCTTGTGCAAGTATCGATGCCTCTCTCTTTAAGGTTGCAAGTTTTATTTGGGGAAAACAGATATTGAAGTCATTCATTCGAGGCTCTACATGTCTCTTGATTTGGCGATGGTTGAATGATAAGCTTCTTGCTAACTCCTCACTACTTGACCGTAATTTTACTTTTGAGTGGTGCTATCTTGCTTCTCTAGTGCTCAACACTAGCCTTGGTGCCACATAAATGATATTAGATGGGAGATTCATATAATAGCAAGGAGACACGATCCATTTATTTGGATCTATCATATGTTATCATCTAGAACACCTGTGGAGTGGTAGAGCCATAAGTTTTTCATTGGGATCAAAAATTAAGATACAATTTTTTTAAATAATATAATTAATGAAAATTGTAAGTCAATACATTACTACCATTTGTAGCGTGTGCATTTTTATCCTTTGAAAATATCATATAATTACATCGTTGTTAATATTGTCAAATACATTGTTCTAAAGAAAATAAACAATATATATACTTAGAAAAAAAAAAAAAAAACTGACTGTTATTCTTGTCTATACATTGACAGAGGATGATATGCTTATACAAATGTACACAACTCGATCTACCTATCTAGACCCATGAAACTTAGTTAGAAGGTATAAATATTCAAAACAATATTAACTCTAATTGTGTCTAAATTGTTTTATAATTTCTAACAATTACAAATTTATTTATGAAAAACAGACCACATTGTCATAGTTGGTAAAATAGTAAAGTATGTTGCACAATGTCTAAATTAATGATTTCCTGCGCACCACGTAGACACGAGTGGAGATCTGAAAAAAATAAAAATAAATAAATAATGCCCTATTTGATATATATATATATATGCATCCGCCGACGGAAGAAGACAAATTAAGGGCACATCACCACCCAAGAAATCGTAGAAAATATACAATTCTAACTTCTTTACATGAAAAGACTCAAACGTAAAAGAAGAAATCAAAGTTGCAGTTGCCAAAGATGAAATATAAAAGAATATTCAATAATTTCTAATTTCAACATGGCATAATCATCTTCCCACGAGCCAAAGCCACATAAATCTCACCAATTTCTTGTCCCACAACTAGAAAAAAAGTAACTGTTTCATGCATAATCTATTGCTCCTGCAAGCTTTTCCATGGAGCAGCATCAGAAAAGACATTTTATGGAGGTATGTTTAGAATTTTAAGCTTCAACTAAGTTTTCATGGGGTTAATTTGTTATTTTAATTTAGGAAAAATATATATGGAACAAATAATTTTACACCATAATACACTGAAATGATATTGCAGCTAAATTCGTCAATGAAATAATTTGAGTTTGGCATGCAAAAATTGAATATTTTTGTCTTTCATTATTTGCCTTCTCTTGCCTTAATATAAGGCCTTGTTTCCCTCCTTGGATACCTTTTTCATTTACTTGCATATACATTGTTGAAGACAAACTTTAAATAATAATTCATCTCTTTCAAACGGGTTAAACTTTTGATATTATTTTAACATCGTATAACATTAAATAGGTTTTGGGTTCAAATCTCGCTGGCAGTCACTTTAATTTAAAATTGTTCACGTGTTTGACAAATAATGAATACAACATGTGAACGATGGCACATTGAAGATAAAAACAAGCCATTTGTTCTCCTCCCTCTTTTAACTTATTTTCTTATTTTTTTTTTCTCTCGTTTTCTACCTTATAGACACAAAATTTATCAATTTTAGCTCATTCATCGTAAAACATTTTACAGATAATTAATAGGGATTTAAAATGGAAATTTGATCCATTGGCGGTTGGTTCATTCGTATCCTTAAATGGTTAATAAGCAAAAGAATTTCATGAATATCGATATAGTAGCTTATAGGAGGTTTAGGATCACAGGAGTCATTGATATAGTGCTGATGACTCCATGTGGGAAGGTAATTTCAAGACAAGTTTCAAACCACCTCGTTTAAATGGATTAGCTAGTATATGAATCAATGAGAATATATATTTTTAAACTTAGGGTTCAACATGAACCCATTTCATTCATCAAGTTTTGATGTTACATAAATTTTATAAATTAGTGGTTGTAAAACTTCAATCTATATCTTTTGCTCGCTGACTTGAATCAAGTTTATTTGTGAACAATTTTTATTAATATTTCTCTAGAAATTTCTTATAATATTCTTTATTCTTAAAGTAAAGTAAACAAAATAACATCTTTGAAAAAATAAAAAATAAAAACAGAAAAGTAAACAAAATAACTTCTTTTAAAAGAAACATGACTCTTTACTCTGCTTTTAAAACGGGGAATTTACTCGTTTTCAATTAATTTTGATCCATAAAATAATTATTTGTATGAAAACTCACCTTTAAGTAAACTTTTAAAGTATAGCCAAAAAATTTTGCACTTTGTATCTCTTCCAAATCATCTCTATGTATACTGTTGCTATTACATATATACTTTTGAGTTTGGGAATGAGTTTTGGGCTTAGAATTTAATAAAGGTAAAAGTTGGTGTAATGTATTAAGAGAGGAAAAATATGATCGTAATTGTAATTTTAATAAATTAGATGAATTTCAATAATTTTAATTGTGGGTAATTCTATGTAGCAATACTACTACACCTAGACTTGTGTCTAGTAGCAGTGTTGTTAACGGCACGCGAGAGAGAAATAGTACGAGATTTGAAATTCATAAAGACTCTATTTAACATAAAAATTTGAGGAACTTTACTCATTATGTTAATACAAAATGCCGTAAACAAAATTTATATACAAGTGTATCACATAGCATGTTAATTAATTAATTAATTTTTTTATCAACTTCTACCAAAAATCAAAACCAAAATCATGGCTAGTCAGTGGTGGATCCAAGAATATTGATGAGCTAGAATGGTCGTTGATTGTCGACCATCGACGACTACAATGACGAGATCATTTATTAATAGTTAATTAAATAATATTAAAAAAATTCATTCAATATATAAATGCAGTAAAATTTAAAATTCATATACATTTGAAAATATAATATAATACAATCCAAAATAATAAGAAAAAATATATGATATAATCTCACTTCATAAACAGAAGTCTTGGACAATTGTATTTTTCGAAATCTCATATTTTGAAAGCGGTGTAGGATTGCCATATTTTCAATCTTTAAAAATCTTTCATTCTATGTACACCATTAGATTGTCATTCAACCAATAATCTCTCATTTTATTGCACAAATCACTCTTGAGTAATTGTTAAAAAGTTGCTTACTCTTGAATTGAGCTTGAGGCTTTTTTGTGTTATCAATGAATAACAATCGTGTGCTCAACTAGAAGCAATGGCATGACTAGATGCTACTAGAAGAATTAAGTTGGGACTTTCATTTCAGTTGGAAAAAATTGTTCCGTAATCTGCATGAAAATTAAATGTAAATTTTAGAAACTTAATTTTTAACTATCACGAATTTTGAATTTTCAAATCACAAAATATTATTACAATTTAAATAAATCACAAAGTATTGAAAATGTTTGCAACTGTGAATGACATAAAGTAAAGGTTTAGGTAAAGTCTCTGAAAAGTGAAATGTTTGAAACCGTTGCTACATTAATTATCCCTATAATATTCAATAGAGTAGCATAAATGATCATTCTCACAAAATTATAGAAATATTTATTTATTTTAGGAATATATCATGAAAATCTTTATTAATTATAGAATTATTTATATATGTTAGGAATATATCTTGTAATGAAATTGTTAAACATGGGAGCTACTTAGGCAAAATGCCAAAATAAATTCTAGGGACATACCCATACTATCCATAAAAGACAAGGCTAGCATTGTCTTAAAAATTACAAAAATCTTATCATTCGGCCACAACATCGCTTGGTTTGCCAATTTGATGTAAATCCACGTAGCAATTGAAGCCACGAAACCCACACAAAATTGATTCAATCCCAAGAAAATCAAGAATTAATGTTTAAACTTGATTAAAAAATATTGAACCAAAGAACTAACATAATTGCCGACAATATGTTAACCCCTCGATTTGTTTGAATGCTACAAAAAAAAAAAAATTTGATAAGTTCAGAATTAATTAGATGAAGAACAAGAAGAAAGCAATAATACCTTGCAATTAATCTTTCAATAATTGTCTTTTACAATGTATGGAACCCATAAAATCTTGTTAAAAACGAAATTAAAGTTAAAGATATGAAAAAAGATACCATAAAAGTGTTTTAACTAAAATAGAAGTCTAAACAAATTTGGAAAAAACCAGAAATTGTACTATGTGGCTGCATAGTGAAACTTCGTGCTGTGACATATGCTACTTCAACTGCCCTCAATTTAGTTCGGTATGGGTGTATGCGGGTGCACGCATAGGTGTGCTATGTGGTCGTATAGCTTTGCCACTCATATCCTTTGCATGTTGCTTGCATCAAGTTGATCCATTTCATTTCATCTTTCATGCCCAACATAAAAATTGTCCATTTGCTTATCGTGATGAATGTTTTGTCCATCGTGACTTGAATAAGTAGTCTCGTTACTTTTTTGACTTGCTTCTCTTGTGACTTGGTCATAGGTCATTCCTCAACGTTCAATGGATCATTGCCCGAACTTGCCTTCGCATCATGAATCACATCATCATCTCTCTTTTCGAAAGGATTCGACCTCGAATCGTACCTGTATCAAAGAGAAAAAGATAAGAAACAACAAAAATTCAAATTATCATAAACTTACCTTGAAAACCCAAATTGTAGCAATTGATTTCAATCTTTTCAATGACGTGGAATGATCCATCTCCTCTAGGATGTAATTTTGACCTTTTTTTTCTTTTGCATTCGAACACCCAATCCCATCACCTGGTTCGAATACTTTATGCCTCTTCTTTTTGCTACTTTGAGATGCATATAATTCAATCACCTGCTTTTTATCAAAGCTACCACTTATAATAATAGTTAAATGAATTAAACCAAATAAAGTTAATGGATTTAAATCATATCAAATTGTGTACTTCAAATAGTAGATGACACTAAATTGGTTTCCAACATGTTTCATTTATGAACCAAAATAGTTAAGGACTTCAAGATTGATATATAGATTCTCATGCCTCAAATCACCAACAATGCACCACAAATGTCTACCACGCTCAATTAATTTCTTGCAACATACTAGAATATTATTAACTAGTAATTGATTGCATATGAATGCATATGACAAATGACTTATTATTCTTATAGAAATATTAGATGCATTAATATATGTAAAAGTACATACCCCATGTAAAAAAATATTATTACATGCTAGACCATCATCTGACCTATGTATGAGATATTGATTCTTTACTATGCTATAGTTGAATGCCCCTCCTTGAATGCTCGTCAAATTCTTCACTTACATCGAATCAATTGGATACTCAATGGGTGGTATCCCACTAAGCCCCCGTTTGGCTCCCATTTTTTTCCATTACATTACATTACATTAATTTTTTTCTCTCATCATTTCAATTACACATTCATCAAATAAAATAATATTACACACAAATCTAAAACTTTTCATTACTTTTCTACTACACATTTTTCCATCAATCACGATTTCAAAAATTTTCAACACCCCAAAATGGGGGCCAAACAGGGGCTAAATAATTTTTCATGGAACGAGTCTTTGAATTCTTGCAATAAAACAAATATCCAAATTAGGGAGGGATTTAGTAGTTTTCACTAAAACTTTCTCAATCTCACCAATTTTTTTGCATAGAAACTCACTTTTGATTTTTTCCCCCCACTTAAAAGATTCTCTTTCTTTTCTCTCTTATGGCTCTGCTTTTTTTAATCTCACAATTAACCACCTCATTATTTCTCTCATAATCTTCTTTCGCCTTTCTTTGTTTTTCTTTGCTTCCTCACCTCTCAATCTTAATGGATCCTCATAGACCTATTGTGATATTAATGGTACAAAGTAACACGTCTCTCATCTTTTACAAAGTTATACATATTCTTGAATCCATCATGTTTCACCTTTCTATCATATTGTTTGCCTTTCCCAATAAAATGTGTTTAGCATGCATAAAAACTACATCACACATCACTTCATCATTATACCTTACAGTTGAGAAATTCATCAATACCTGCCTACATACCCTAATCTCTCCACATTCATCTAATCACTACAATTTATAAGTCTTAGTATGTTTTATCGTAATTAATCTTAATTTCTCAACAAGTGTAGTACTAGCAATATTAGTGCAATTACCCACATCAATAATCGTACTACATATCTTGTTGTTTACGTAGCATCTCATATGAAATATATTCTTCAATTGTTGCTCCACATCATCCAATTTAATTTGTGTATTAAG
Organism: Fraxinus baroniana; assembly: GCA_903798355.1. Classification (NCBI taxonomy): domain Eukaryota; kingdom Viridiplantae; phylum Streptophyta; class Magnoliopsida; order Lamiales; family Oleaceae; genus Fraxinus; species Fraxinus baroniana. The sequence goes on from CAIGRO010059843.1 coordinate 12,347, forward strand.
AGCATGCATAACCGCAAATAACTCCCCTCCTAATGGGCACTCTACTCCATCACCATCACCATCACTAGCATCCTCTAACGTGGATATATCATCACCATCACTATCACTCTCCACTTCCCATTGTGACACAAGCCCTTTTTTGTTTGGACATTGAGAAACAATGTACTCTGATCCCAAACACCTAAAGTAGTGGCACGTATGGCATTTTTCGGCGACGGTATCTTCAGACAGTTTGTTCCTAACATTTCTTTTTTGTTAAATTTTGGTGTTGTTAGTTTTCTATTTTAGGTTATACGGTAGAATATGGACTATTTCACCTTTTGCACATTTGGGATTCAATCATGTTTAATTAATTGTTGTAGTTGCTGAAATTTTAGGGTAAATAGTGGTGGGCCCTAAAGTTTGGTAAATTCAAAGCTCTCGATATTTACAAATCTTCAGACGTAGTCCACTCTGGTATATCCAGTTTATTTTCACCATTAGTGAGTCATCGTGTGGGGGGATATTAGGATTGTGGATACCGTATGGGAGAACCATTGCTTGTGCTATAATTTAAGAATATTTTTGTCATATATGAAGTATTGTTTTGATTGCATGTTCATAATTGCTTTTGTAATTTAATTATCGTTTAGTCACTATGTGAGAGCTGTATTGATTGAGAATTTGAAATTTTGTTTACCTATATTTGTGTTGCATTAATTATTCACTTGATCCGCTTGAACATTCCCTTGGTATTGAGATCTCGAATCTTACAAAATCTTGGGAATCTAAAACGATGTATATTGCAGCCTTAGGATTACTACGTGTGACCTATTTGTGCACTTTGGTTATTCTGTTTTTCAAAACGTCTTCACATTCCAAAATTAGAATCCTCAATGGAAAAATTATTTTTTCAATTTGGCAACAAAAAATGAGGAAAATTTTGCTTCGACGAAAAGTTTCACCTATTGATTTGACAAAAGTACAAAAAAAAAAAAAGAAAGAATATAATGAACTTGCTTATACTTCAATTATTTTATACACATCTCACACTTTTTTGAGAAAAGTTGGTAAACTTGATACCAAAAACGAACTTTGAGAAAAGTTGGAAGACTTATATTTGTTTAAGTTACTCCTAATAAAATGTACCGCTACAAAAGATTTTTTAATTTTAAAATATATCCTTCAAATGACCTTGATGACAATATTTTAACAAACTTGTTCAAAATATTGTTAATTATGATGACAAGATTTCTGAAACATATAAGGTTATTATATTGCTGAATTCTATGCTTGACTCATATAGAGAAGTTAAGAATGTAATTATAGTAGGGATACCTTAATAACTGAGATTGTCATTGATTCTCTTAGAAGTCAAGAAATGGAGATTAAGGCTAAAAGAGATGATAAGATGAATGGTGAAGTATATATGATGAGGAGTCTAATGAAATTTAAGAAAATAAATTTGGGTAGAGCTCAATACAGTAGTGGCTCAAGTGATGAGGATACTAAGAAGAAGGGCAAGGGTCATGACAAGTCAAATGGTCATCAGCTGCGGTAAGTTTGAAAAGGATATGGAGAAGGGTAAAATGAGAGGTTAGACAAATGTGGTTATAAGGTCGAGTGATGACCCTAGTGTTCATTAAGAGTAAATCTAGTTACTGTGTATAATCTTTTTCTGCATGTATGTGAGTATTTAATTTAGTTTTATTGTTATATGTTGCATTTCAATGTACCTTTGCATGAATTTAATAGCATATTGTTATTTGGTGTAATGTGTTTGCATGCATAGTGGGTTATGGTGTATTACTCTCACTTTTGTTAGATGTAGACCTATTATTTATCCGAGTTGGGAAAACTAAGGTGGTAATAGAGGATTATTCCGTAAACTTAGAATTTATTGTGGTTTACTAGTTAGACATGAAGTAGGGATAGCAACGGGGTGGGTATGGGGCGGGTTCATCCATTCCCACCTCCGTCCCGTCGGGTATTTTTGTT
>CAIGRO010059850.1:0-11518 GCA_903798355.1 Fraxinus baroniana
GGTATCTCTAAAAGTCATATATGAAATGTAGCAACGAGCATAACAATATCAGCTATAAATTCTCTTCATCATACTTAACATCTATCATTTCCAAATCAGCGACAATTTCCTTGAACACCGATAGATGACCTTCCAAAGATCCACATTCCGTCAGGCGATGAGAATACAAGCGCTACTTTAAGTGTAACTTACTTGTCAAACTCTTTGTCATACAAAGCTGCTCCAATTTCAACTACAATGCAACGACACCTTTCTCCTTTACCACGTTATAGGAATTTCATTAGAAAGATGAATATGTATTTGTGATAGAGCTTTTCGATCCTTCCGTCATTTCTTCTCCACAATCATTGTTGCAGGCATTTTATCAATCCCCAATAAAGTATCATTAATATCCAATTGATTAAGAACTGCCCACGTCTTGATTTGCTACAATGAAAATCTATGTTGCATTCCAAAAGCGAAATTTCAAATTTCAAAGTTCTCATCCCTGAACAATCGACTTTGTTCCAACCTCATTTTAATAATTAATTTGGACCTCTCAAGAAACCACCAAAAACCCTTGGCTCCAATACCGCTTGTTATAAACCAACACGATATCAAGAACATTTTGATATCATTTATTGAGAAATCGGCTAAATAATTAAAGGCGAAAAATATGAAATTTAATGTATCACACAATAATCAAGTAAATTGTGGAAGAAGGGAATTTATCATACAAAGAAACAAACAATTATCTTACAACATTTTAATCCTCTTAATCTAATCTAAACAATTTCATCTTGTTTTTAATGTATACAACAATGATCTAATTGTTACAATCTCTTTTGAGTCTTGCATTTCCTCTCTTATGAAGTGTTTATACTCTGTGGAGTATTTATAGAAGTCAAATCTCGAATTTGTGGAGTCAAAGATGAAGAAGAAATCCCAAAATCCGAATAAAACGAGAAAATCGCAAAAAAACACGCTACCCGGCGCCGCAGCGCCCGAGCCCGACGCTGTAGCACTGGTTCCGTGCCCTGTTCAGGGGAGTCGATACCGCGGCACCCCTTGCCCAGCACCGCGGCGTTGGGCTTACTGAAAAAAAATAAAATAAAATAAAAATTCCGTTCCTAGGTATTTTACTTTATTTTCAAGTCTTTAATTCAATCAAACTCCCAAAATACCATGAAATTTGATTCCAAATCAAACCGAACTTTTAAACCAAGATTAAATAAGCTTCATTCATGCAATAACCTTTTAAATCACATATAATTTTTATCACAAACGTGACAATGTTTCCTATAAAAATCTGTCGTGACTTACAAAGTTAATTATTTATATTTGGGGAAATTTTGTTGAGGTTCGCCCTATTAAATTTACCAATTTCCTTTGTTAGATTTCTCAACATTTTTTTTTTCTCGAAGATAAAACGAATGTACAAAATACAGATACCATGTGCCAATAGATGTAATACGAAAGCAAGACCTATACGTTTGAAGTTCCGTAATCTTTTTAAAACTTATTCAATTACTCTCTAAATAAGGGCTCAGGGAATGGTAAAAAGCTTCAAGAATAAACCTATCGCTGAGTGCTTGTTTGGGGGTGCTTAAATTATAACTTGAAGCAATACATCCCACGGATTGTGTATCTAATTCTCTTACCAAAACCTTTTGTACCTCCTCTTGTTTACACCAAAATACAAACAAAAACTTGTGCATTAATCGATTTTCAACGGCCAGCATTATCTTCTTCTTCCTTTATCCTCTTCTTTGCACCTTAGTTGATCATTTTGCAGGTAATTACCTCACTGGGGGATATAGCTATTAACTGTGGTTCAACTGCCTTCAATGGCAAAGAATGTGTTGATTCAAAATCCCCTTCCTAACTAGTAATAAAGGGCTTATCGATCACCTCAAACGCTTTCCGTAATTTGGTTGACAACTCGAATCTCTAGCACGCAATTCTCCTGCACATTTTCAGGTCAGAAACTTATTCTTTTTCACTTTAGTCTGGCTTCTCAGCGACATTTCCAAAAATACAAGGACTTGTTCACTTCAGTTATTTCAGGGGGCCAATTACTGTTTTCTTGGACGAAGTAGCAGAGCCTTTATATATATATATATATTTCAACTTATTTTGGCATTATGTTATTTACTCGTCAAGTTTTTGATACGTTTGAAGTATCTTGGCAAACTTTGCAACGCATATTTCGGATTGACGAGTTCAAAATAACAAGCTAAAAATAGTTGCTAGAAATAAAATTACTAATCCGATTTTTATCTTTTTCAATTAAACATTACCTTTTTTTGACTTATTTTCGTACTATGTTCTTCACTCGATGGTTAGGTTATGGACCTTATGGTACCACTTTGAAATATTCATAGTAAACTTCACAATGCATCATTTTTATTAAAAATCATTAGATGGCAATTTTAGGGCGTGTTCGGTAGGGATTAAAATTGAAAAATTAGTCGTTATTGTTAACTTTTATTAGACGAGTGAGATCCAATAACGACTACATTTTTAATTTTAATTGAATTTTAAGCACAACCGAACACGCCCTTAAAATAGTAATCTGATTTCGTTTATGTTTTTTTGATGCCACTTTAATTGAAATTATGTTTGAGGTCAATTTGATTCGTCTCGTTCATATAATAAAATATAAGGACAAATTATGACAAACTCCTTGAAGTTTATGACAATTTCAATGACACTCTTTTATTTTCAAAAATTACATAAACCTCAATTATTTTTAATTTATGAATAACACATACCTTTCCTGACCACTTCTATTTCACAAATTAGTATAAATAATGCTCGTAGTACCCTTATAGAATTTCTTCTATGTTGTAGCTCACTTAACAATAAAGTAATATTGCAAGGATAATTCTTGGTGTACAAAATGTGGTACAAAATGGTGTCCAAAATTTCCAAATGGCGGTCCCCTATTTGTGGTGTCCAAAATTGCCCGGTGCCCCCCAAATAGGGGGCTGCCATTTGACAATTTTGGACACCCTTTTGTAACCCATATTGAAAATACAATTTTAACGCCTTTTTCATCTCGTAGCTCATTTAGGAGCGTTACGTAAAAAAAGTATTTTAGGTATTACATTATTGTTAAAAGGAGCCAAAAATGGGAAAAAAAAAATAAAAAATTCACAAGGGCATTTTACATATTGTCACTATAATTTATACTAAGATATAAAGAATAAGAACATTTTCGAGAGATTCTCTAAATATAAAATACTCTCTGTTTTAGATAATCGACCCCGCGCCCCCTAATATGGAGCCGCCATTTGACAATTTTGGACACTCTTTTGTAACTCATTTTGTACTTATAGTACAACCCATATTGAAAATATTAACGCCTTTTTCATCTCGTAGCTCATTTAGGAGCGTTAGGTAAAAAAAGTATTTTAGGTATTACATTATTGTTAAAAGGAGCCAAAAATGGAAAAAAAAATAATAAAAAAAATAAATTCACAAGGGCATTTTACGTATTGTCACTATAATTTATACTAAGATATAAAGAATAAGAACATTTTCGAGAGATTTTCTAAATATAAAATACTCTCTGTTTTAGATAATCGACGCTTAAAAATAAGTTTTAAGAGACTCCATTTTAACTTTTAAAAATAAAGGAGGAGTTTGGCCCTTTAAATTTGAAGAATCGGTGATTTTTTTTAATAAATTATAAATTTCAATACTCTATAATTTAAATAATATTTGGATTGATTGACCATTAACATATAAAAAATTATGTTAAATAAGATATGAGAAATCAATAAATGTTATTTGGTAAAAACAAAAACAAATAGTCATATAAAATAACTTACTCTACAAATTTAATGATATAATAAAGAAGATGATTTTTATAAATACAGAGTCTTTTGGAAATATTCTAATAATAGAGGGATGTATACGTTATTCAAAATATGAAATAAAAATAAAACAAAATTGAGCCCCGCTTTTGTTTTTTTTTTTTTTTTTTTGTAAAAAATCAAATTCAGAAAAATGGGATTCCGACCTTCCCTTCTGTCCCAATTGGACATATGGTCTTTTGATACATATAGAATAAATGCATATGTAACATGTACGGCCTTATCATTTACTTCTAATTTTGAAATTCCATGCATGTTCACAAGCATTCTTGCCGACAACGATGTTCCAATTGGACCAATTCTTCGGTAGCTAACCTTTTAATAGCATAGAAAATATCACTCTCGATAAACTTATATTGACTACATTAAATTTTCATAATAAAGATATTCCCTATTCACTATTGAATTGCAGGAATCTCAATAGCTTAAATTTTTATATTTCTCCATTTAAAATAAATATTTATAATATTAATCTTCAAATAAATTCTAAATTATTATTATCTCCCAAGTTGCAATCCCTATGTGAGAAGTTTTGTTATAATAGGACAGCCTCTGATATCAAAATCAAAATCCCCAAAAAAGGTCTGAAAAAATAGAAAAATTCAGAAAAAGGGTCGCACAGTTGCTATCACCAATGCTCTTGGTTCGCAGGCTCCAACTCTTTTACACCGTACCTCTGTATCTCTCTCTCTCTAAAGCTCCAGAAATCCTTTCCTCCTCTCTCTAAGATTACTCAATTCACCCTTTTCATCGTCTTCTCTCCATTGGAAACACGATATTGGAGTAAGTATAGTTACAGTCGGTATGATATACGTACATGGAGTGATATACATCGATACGGATACATATAGACAAGAATACCCTTTTGAATCTTTGCAGCCCAAGCACTTGGAAACAGTCAGTTTACTCTTCTTGTTGTATATATGTTTGTCGACGTGTTGACTACTTGTTTTATTTTAAAAGTTCAATTAATTGAGTTTACTGTGCAATATTGATTTTTCTACACCTCAATTTCCTGCACTTGTCTTGCATAGTTGTTGATTTGTCTTACGTTTTAATCAAGAGTGGATTTTAGGTTTCTTTGTTCTTAATTTCTTGCACTGTAATGCGAATTTACTGCTTTTGCGAAATTTTAGTGTTTATTTTATTGTCAGAATCCATGGCGTCGTATCAGGAGGCTACTCATTCAGAGCCCGCAAAAATGGAGCAGATAATTACTGAACTCTTCGCAAAAAGCCTTCACATAATACTTGAATCGCGGTGTCCTTATGTTTCTTCCCGTAATTATAGCTGTGAACAGGTTTTATCGTCCCCATCCCCCTCCTCGTCCTCGTCTTCCTCTTCAAGTTTTTGGCCAAGGGATAAGTGGTTTAATCTATCTCTCAGGGATTGCCCTGCTGCGTTAGAAAACATTGACTTTTGGCGGCAGAGTAATCTAGAACCGATGATAATTGATGTGATTTTGGTTCAGAGGCCAGTAAACAATGACCCGATAAACTTTTCCCCAAAAAGTGGACACGTGAGGAATTTCTCTGGGAAAGAGAGGGTCTATTATAGTTCAAACAATGAGGAATTTGGCAGTGACACAAAGAGCGAAAAGGTTATTGAGAGGTGGGTTTTACAGTATGAGAGTAAGAGAAGTGGTGGTGCTTCGTCAGGTAGTAAAAGGTCGACTTGTTCTAGTTCTCTTGCGTTGTATAAGAAATCGATATTGTTATTGAGGTCCTTGTATGTGACAGTTAGGCTTTTGCCTGCTTATAAGTTGTTTCGTGATCTTATTTCATCGGCTCAAATTCGAAGGTATAATCTTGGTCACCGAGTTTCTTCTTTTGTTGAGCCATTTACTCGTATAGAAGAGGCAGATATACAGCAGTTTGTGTTTACTCCGGTTGACACATCTTGCGGTAGGCTTTGCCTCTCTGTCCTGTATCATTCATCAGTGTTGGATGTGAGTTCTGAGCCATCAATCCCAACATCCCCACAATTTATACCAGAATACGTTGGGAGTCCATTGGCAGAGCCACTCAGAAGGTTCTCATCCCGTCCCATGTCTCAAACTTCCCCGACTTCATTTCCATTTGGGAGGCGCCATAGCTGGGGCTATGATTTGTATAGAGCATCATCACCTTCACTAAACCCATCACCCTCACCTACGTATTCTGAATCTCATGCTTCAGTATCAAAACAGCGTTCCCATCGGCTTCCTCCGGCAAGTTTACCTCGTCAATTATCTGAGAATACACCTGCAATTCATGTGAAAAATCCAAGTTTTGATGAGTACTGGCCTTCTCCTACATTTACGCCATCTCCGTCTGCATCACCACCCATCTACATTCCTGGCAGTCACGTCTCGAAAGATCTTTTACGGTCTGAAAGTGCCCCTGTTAGTATACCTACATCTAGTCGGTCCAGTATCTCTTCATTACCCAACAATCAAATGTTGCCTCCCTCACCTCCCATGAAAGCCACACGACCCAGTGTTGTTAAGACAGATGCACGTTCTGGCCTGTACAAGACCAGCTCAACAGCTGACAAGGTATTCTGCATTCTGATTATTATGTGTAAAACTCCTTTACCTTCTCTCTAAGTACTTCAATAAATACTTATTTTTGTTTGTCATAGTTCTCTTTCGAGAAAGATGAGGCTGGAAGAATGTCCAGGGTGGAATCTTCATCAAATATCTCTCCACCTAAATCATTCTCTAGAAGCTCCAGTAGGTTCTCTTATCAGGATGATTATGATGATTCTGACTTTTCTGGACCGTTTGTTGTGGATGATGATGACATGACAGATCTAGGTACCAGGTAATCATACGACATTCTTGGTTGAAATTTGGTAAATTTAGGAGCAAGGCATATGTTGCTCAATTGTTATATTGATAATTCATGAGTGCTTAAATTTGTCGTCTTGCTATTGTTGTTGATGTTCGAATCAGAAATTTAGCACACTGGTTATATACGAGATCTAATCAGAAGGTTGATGCTTGAAGAGAGGTAGCAAATTTATCAACTTGAAATATTGTGTTTCAAACAAGCTGAACACCTAATTAAATATTCTACAATAAGAGACATAAGTGAATATAGGTGAAAATGCTATTCAAATAATGGTTACGTATAGAATTATAGCATACATAGAAGCAAGTCAACCTTGATAGTGATCTGGCCTGTTTACCATGCTTTCAAAAACTGTGTGTACCTTGATCTTGAAATTATGTTTTTAGATAGTCACGTGAAGGAGTGTTGCATGGAGAACCTTGGACTGGACTATCTCACAAATTATGGGGGCTTTTGTTTAGTTATTTTGCTGAGACAAACTAGTTCAAACTAAGGTGGGTATATGTGGTGCAAAATTGTGGGGTGGCAGGGACAGACCAAATAGGAGACGTGGGCAAGGGGGCATCTGCCTCCCTTTGTGAGACTAGTAAGGTATTTCTGCTGTCCATATAACGTTGGTAGCATGATGCCTTCAGCCTTATGCCTCTAGATTTTTGCATCATTTGTTTTACTGTAGATATTAATTATTGATAGATACTGTCAAAATTGCCAAGACCCTGTTGTCAGATAATATGACTGAAGAAGTTTTAGCACTGCTAAATCTGGAGTTAGATATCCAGCCAAGATTCAGTATCAATTGTCAAGACATTTGTGTATATTTGGAATGCTCCATCTCTCCTGTTGATATTTTTGCAAATGATCTTGATAGAATCTGGTGGCTGAATATTGTCACTTTCCATGTTGACCTTCTTTAGTATTACAGCATTCGAGTATATTATTTGTAGACACGATGTCTTTGCTTCTATCTATTGTCCTTATGGATGCTGTCAGCTTGGATCTTTGACAGCACAACTAACTCTTATGATATCTATTAACCCGAATACTTATGATGATAATTGTAATTGCATACTTTAATATCTCCACAGCATTCATTCTTATTCTTTACCTTCTTTTTGCTATCATAATACCTAGATGATCTACCTAATGAGAAATCAACGCAGTGTAAATCCATCTAAGAAACTTGTGGTGCATAGCTTGCTTACCTCAAAAAAATTCCTTCATGATTCTATTAATTTCTTCGATTTAAATACTTCCTAAATTAAAGAAAGTTCCTTTGAACACTTCATGAGATGATAGATGTTACCCTATAATCTGTTTAGAGACACGTAGAAAAACTGTGATCAAGCCTCCTGAAGTAGGAACATACCAATTTGACAACGAATACTATGACTGTAGATGTTTTAGTGTCTACTTTCCACAACTTCTTTTTGCCTCTGGCATATATCTCTGAACATCAATAAAATTTCATCGATTTTCTGTCTCAGGACACGTATTTTGGTTTTTTTGTGAGTTCTATCTGCCACCCCATAATTTCAGTAGTTTGGCACTCTTGAACATGTGATCTGCCACCGTTTCTCTAGGGGTGGGGATATGTGTATTCCAATGATATGAAGGTTATTCTTCTTTCTACAATTCCAGCACTCTAAATACTTGTTTCTATCGCACAATTATATTTTTTAATGCTGCCAATGCTTTCCTGATGAGAACCAACACGTTAATCCAAAACAATGCCCAATTTCTCAAGTTCTCTTTTCTGATCCTTTCAGCCTCAGTAATTTTGATTGAATTATTATAAATTCTCATTTTCATTGCATAATGCTGGCAAATAAGTTAAATGTGTAGTTGTCCTACATTAACAGTTCTTGCTAATTTTACAACTACTTATTGTGTTTTTGTTATGTAATTAAGTTCTTAAATTAGCTTTGTATTATCTAGAATTCAGATTGTGATTGATACAACATAAATTAATAACAGTGTACTGGTTGGTAATGGAGCTACCTGCAATCAAACGGAAATTTTGGAATAACTGTTTTTTCTTGCAATCCTTAATTACCTTCTAGACAAAATTCATTCATGCATCCCCTTTGTGGAAATGATTGGGTGGATTCTTTATGCTGCTGATTTCCTGGCTTAAGATTTGGAAACCTGTAAAGCCAGTCACATGAGCGGATCGAAAGAAAAAACGAGCAAAGTTTATCTTGTGTACAAGTCTATTCTCTTGTAGCTTTTCAATTCTGGCTTTCCTTGCAATGTCATTTCCTGCCAATCTGGGATAACTTAGCAATCCTTCACTTGCATGTGTTAGTTCTCCAAGACTTGTTTTAATTAAAAAGACTTTCAGGTCTTGTAATCGTGGGAATAGGTGCACTAATTGCAGTAGTTTATTTACCTTAGCTATCTGGTAGTCATTTCTTTAAGGCTTAGTGCTGCAAAAAGACCTGCTGGCCATGATCCCCACGGGGACCCAACCCTGAATGGGTTGGGGATTTCCCACTTAATTGGGTCTGCGGGGCGGGAATGGGACCATAATCCCAGCCCTGTTTATATTCAAAAAAATTCCCACAATATCATGCAAACTTGCCTCATTTCTATTATATTTTTCTTTAAAAAAAAGAAAAGAAAATTGATGGGGGAAAAAAACTAAACAGGGCTTTGGGGATTCCCATCCCATCCCATCCTGTCTTAGGCCGGGATCCAGACAGGGATGGCTGGTGAAATTCCCTGGTGGGGACGGTGATCTCATCCCTGCTTTGGTTAGAGAATGTCTTTTTCTTGTGGTAGTTTTTTGCAGAGGGACGGCACAGGAATGTAGTATAAAACGAATTCTTGCTGCATGTTACACCCCGAAGCATGTCTTAGAATTAAGTAGATTTTCAAGCTTGTTCCTGCAAGATTAGAGCGTGAAAGTGGTAGTGGTGGCTTTATTGCACAAATGATGCAACTAAATTTATCGTCCAATTAAATGCATGAGAGTTTTCATCTATATGGTCCACCTATTCTTTTGCTAGCAAGGAGCTTGCATCGTCATCAAATTGATTTCAGTCTTTCATTTAACTAAACTGTTTTAGCTATCAGTACTTAAACCTGTACTAGCATGTTTGGCAGGATGGATTGGACTTGACTTGATAGTATTAAGTAAGAAAAAGAAATTAAAACATTGTACATTGCTCTGTCTAATTGTTCGGTCCAGTCTTATCCTATACTCTATGCTGAACATATCCTGCCTGTGAAACAAACTGACATCCTCTTTTTGTGTTACCAGATCTGGTTCATTTGATCAGCCGGGGCACCCTCCAGTTAAAAAATCCCAACATGTAGCAGTTGGTGCTCTAGTTCAAATGTTGAAGAAGGCACCATCTCTTCACCAAGACCTCTCTGTTACGGAGACTTTGTTGCAAGACTCCAAACTTGAGATGCTGGAAAACAGCAATCAGGATCCTGGTGAAATTTCTTCGACACAGGAGCGGCAGTCTACTTCTGTGAATTTTGCTTCTGGATTCATTTCATCCAAGACTACGGCTGATGCACTAGAGGAACTTGGTGAATATAGTGAGATGAAAAACTCGCTGCTAAAGCAAGGTAAAAGTTCTCAGGCATAAGCCACTTCTGCTTGTCCCGTAAAGGATTTTCCTGCGAAGATAATTCAGGATTTTGAGTTCCTCTTGCTATATTTTGAAAATTTGCGAGGAAATTTTTTCGGGGGTCAGAAGTTTCATTCCATATTGCTCGAGAAACAGTTTGTGTGGACCAATTTCTTTCTGTACATACTGCATTATAATTTCAATATCTAGTATGTAAATCTAATGGATCACGTGTCTACAAAACTTGATGTATAAATCAAATTCATTATGGTGTTTTAGTTGTATAGAACTTTCAAAAATCGAAAGTTGGTTAATGGATATGTAATGCTTGGAATTGATGTACAAAGTTGTATACTTACATAATATGTATATAGATTATCGAGGCTGGATGTGCATTTTATGATATGCCATTTTTGAAGTTTTCTTTGGTGTTAAAATTTAATTTCACAGAGCCTTTGAATACGGGTTTATCTTACTCGCAATTGATTTTTGTTTTTGTTTTTTTTTTAAAATTATATGTTTTCTATCAATCTACTGTTCTAACATACATTCTTAAAAAATAATAGGGCTCAGAACACTCCCATAGTACAAACAGTGGCGGAGGGGCGGAGCCAAGTTCCTTCTAAAGTTTCTGATTTTTTTTTTTTTTAAATAAAAATCAGAAATGACCACTTATAGGCTTGTCGTACGGGCATTATTTTTTCCTTTGTTACAATTATGATAAAAAAAAAAATTTATTTTTCTTACAACGAAATCCTATCAAGCCTCAACTATACTTATTGAATTGAAGATCAGGATTGATAGACAATTTAATTGTATATATGAGAAGGGTATATATTTGACAAATTGAGAATAATATGATTGTACGATTTTTTATATATTATTAATGTTAAAATTGTTTTCAAGGAAAAAAAAAATTTCTGCTTAATTTTTGCTTCCCATAAAATGAATTCGCGCCGACTAATTTTATAACTTGACTAGCTTGTTCGCAATGCTACATTTATACTTTAAAAATAAAAAAAGAATTTACAAAATTCATCTGTATATGACACATTTACACTTTACATACCTCTGGATATACACTTTACGTACTACATTTTATAGTACGGTAATAAAAAAATAGTTTTTGGCTAAAAAAAATTATAAATTTACCATTAAAAATAGTTTAATGGGCCGAAATATGCACACTGGAAAATAACAAATCACACCATTTTTATTACATTATGTAACACTTTACATGCCA
>CAIGRO010059870.1:0-11567 GCA_903798355.1 Fraxinus baroniana
TTTTTTTTTTGTTGGTTTTTTTTTTTTTTTTTTTTTTTTTTTTTTTTTCCCTTTCTCCCAATGCACTGTAGAACCTAGTTTGCTTGGAGATCCATTTAGAAGAGAAAACAAGCATCTAAGTTCGACGGAACCTTCTCTATTGACTAGATTGCCTCGACAGCAACCTGCACCATTATTACAACCACAGGGAGGCTGGTTAGAAGAAGACACAAATAGAGAGCATTTCAATCGATCAGCAGGAAATCTTTCAGAATCTGATCCATCGGATAAACAGCGAGGTCGTCAGAATTCATTTACTCATGGTACACCGCCTTCTGTTCGGTCTGGACTGTTGTCACATGTGCCTCAAGTGAAGAAGGAAGAGGTAGCCAAAGCACCGATTGCCTTTAAATTTTATTTTGAAATCAGCTTTTCCTTCTTTGCATACTTTTTTTACAAGGTTGAATTTCATCTATATGCAGGTTAACTCAGGACATGATGCACAGAAACAGAATCCTCTACTGGAAAATCAGTTTGCAGGTACTTGAATTTTGTGTTGGTATTGCTATATTATCTCGTTATGTCTTGGACTTGTTTCGTTAAATTTTTGGATTCCTTTTAGTTATAATTCTACCAATTGAAGGGAAGTAGTTATAATTGTTACCCAGCATCTCTGGATAGCAAAGGAAACTTTGAATTGAGTGCTGCTCATCCTACATTGGGAGATAGCATTACAGTCAATGCTAATGTGTATGAAGCACAATTGTATTCTATTGCCTCTATGGATGTTAATGAATGCAGGTCATGTTATAAAAGAGGATTTTTGCTTTCTCGCTGTTGTCCACTGTCACAACTGTACACAGGATGAGAAGGCACAAGAAAAGATTATTCACATATAATGCACACGAAACTTTTGCTAACAGTTGACCTATGAATTGACCCTTAGTTTGGAGGCTTACATGATTGGCTTGCTGACTTGACATTATTGTGCTGATGAATCAAGTTGAACTAATTATTGTTTCATTTCGTGCATACTTGATTTTCAATTGCTATCTTCTAACGGGTTTGGATTCATGGATGATATGTATCCTTCTCTTTGATGATAATGTATTTGCACACTGTTATACACGTATATGTTTGTGCGAGTCTGCGGCCACAGTTCTTGAACTTTGTTTTCCTTTATTATTCTTATGTGCTTTCAAAAATGATTTTTCTTCTTTTCACTCGCTGGAAAAAATGTGTGCACTTTTGTTTATTAGCTAAATTGAATTTGTTCATTTTCATTGATAGAGGAAGGTAGATTTTTCATCTCAAGGAAATTTATTATGTGAAATTGGACAGACGTGTATCTTTATTGTGTAGGAAATGATCAACTACTTCATAGTCAAGTTACTGAGATTTCCGGACAAATATTTATATCTGATTATGAGTTATTCCCTGTTGTTTTGGAATATTGTCCTCCAAGGTTTCATTTAATAATTTCTGCTGTTTGTTGCATGAGGTTTAGCCAATTATAAACATACCCTATTGGATTGCCCTAAAGGAATATGTAAGAAATAAATAAATAAAAAAGAATAAAAGAATAACTATGCATCTCTTTCTATTAATAAATGTGGCACTAAGCCATTGTATAGTGGTGGATGTACCACATCAAATTGATTTATTGAATAACGAAGAAAGCAGTCAATTTTATTGTGCAAATCCATATTCAACATGTCAATGTTGCTACCTACAACTTCATATATGGTGACGGCGTGCTGATATTAGAAAAACAAAAATGTTTGAAGTTCTTGTCCCATGAATTTTTGTTTCATTTTGGTGCATTGGGTAATCATTTCGTGGCACTATTGCTGATATACCAATTGAACCCTTGGATTTGATGTTTTTCTCCTCAAATAGTTCTTCTATAAATGTCATTAAGGGACTTGCAACGTGAAGACACTGTCATTTATCTTCTCTAAATGTGATATTGGTTTCTCTTCTTGGTAGAGTTTGGTGTTTCTCAAAACCAAGTCTCCTCCAATAATAGAGAGCTTAAACCTGAAAGTGAAAAAATGAATGTGTTACCTTCGTTGTCTATTGGTGTGCTCCAGGAGATTGGAAAAAGATGCAGATCAAAGGTATGTGTTACTAGCAAGAAACAATGTCAAGTAGCATTTATTCATTTCCAGGTGTCATCATAATGTGTCTTCTTGCTCAGGTTGAATTTAAGCCGGTGGCAAGCACCAGTAATGATTTGCAGTTCTCAGTAGAGGTTAGTATATTAAACTTTTACATATTGGATTTTCTCTGTTCAAAATGATTATGACACAGCAGATACGGGCTTTAGCAGCATAGCTTCTTAGGTGTTCTGTTGCTTGTGGTTAAAATGTTGGTTGTTGATTCTTCATATATATGCATTGTAGCACATACACATGGAATATTCCGATCTGGTGACGGTTCCCTTGTATGTGATCTATATATTTGTTAGTGTTTGAAATATCCCATAAGATAATGGAAATACCTACTTGTAGGTACCTTGTGATAACTAATGTAGACACGCTTAACTGAAATTGACATTCTTGTGATTTCACCATAGTTTTGCTGGTTGAGATTGACATTTCCTAATGGAAATTAGTCTATCCCCTTGCATATAATGTCTGGATCCTCTTTGCAACTGTTGCTGTTTTGAGAACCATGTATCTTGTGGATAAATTACTATTTTGAGTTGTTATGTGGAAAGTCTAATAATTATTTCAAGCTCACAAAGATTTGAATAAGTGATTTGCCTTGATAAAATATCAAAAAATTTGTTATTGGAAATTCACCCCTAGAGGGCGCTCCTATATTACTCCTATTAGTTTACGAATCACTCCAATTAATGTGAGAAGAAGGTTAAATGGAAACTCTCTCTGTATTCTGGAATTGGGGGACTAAAGGTTCAGCAGCCTTCAGGAAGTTTAAAATTAAAAGTTTTTTCTGCTGAACACTTGTAATTACACAATTATATCCTGGTTTACCTGAGACAATAGAATGTCATGCCCAGGCCCAAGGAGCCGTTGAGATTTAACAACCACAAAGAACATTTCCATTTCCCCAAATGGCTACTCTTGGTTCTCAGTTTGATACCTCATATTTGCGTCTTTAATTTCTTTCTATTTTGGGACACTCTTTTTGATATTTCTTTTTTTGTGTGTGTGATGGTGGTGGTGGGTGGAGTGTTACCTATAATTACTCCTGCTTTAAATTCATGGCACCTCATCAGATTTTAGCCATGGCCTCATCTTTCTTGCACAGAGAACCTGTTGACTTACCACTGTGTTTGTCTCACCAGGTATATGTTTAACCTGCCTGTTTCATGACATCAAATAGAATCCCATGTATGTTGCTCTTATACCATCTACAACACTCAAATCCTAACTTGCCTGTTGGTGTGAGAGGCTTAACAAGCCCACTTGGGCTGTGATTTCCAGTAGACCTATATTGGCTAGCCAGATTCTAGCACCTCTAAACATGTGCAAGACTTTTTTTACAGTTTCTCACTTACATTGGACACGCAACTTGGGCAAGTGTAGTCTCCCTTGGAATTGCATTGATGTGCAATTTTTCAATTTTAAATGCTGTGGGACTACAGGAGATTATTGCAATAATTAATTGCTGAGGCCAGATATGCTCTTTGTAATCGATTTATGTCTTTTACCAGACAATGTTAAATTGATCATTTACTGTCCTTTTCGACTTAAATAGCCCAAGTGGGTTAGTCTCTAGAATTCCTTTATCTGTTAAATGATAGTAATGCTGCTTAGCGTCCTGCAATGCTTGACGATCTCTCACCATCCGGTACTGTCCTATGTTTTGTGAAGGGTTAGCCTAAATTAATTAGATGGGCTCAATGTGCTGAATCAACGTGTAGGTTTTCTTTACTGGTGAAAAAATCAGCGTTGGGATGGGCAGGACAAGGAAGGATGCCCAGCAACAGGCTGCTGAGAATGCCCTTCGTGGCTTAGCTGGTAAGATCACTTTTAGGTTGTACTCTCCTATATTGTTGTAACGAAGATTACACATACTTCACTTTATCAGCAGCAGTTATTCATGTATGTAATATGTGCATTGTGATCTATGTGAATATTTCAATTTCCGTGACAGACGGGCAAAACTGTGTAAATGTGTCAATAATCTAGAACATCTTGCCGAAATGTAAACTTGATCTTATTGATTCCACTTCTTAAAATTTTCTACATATCGAGTGTGACCCAGTGCTATTATGCTGATTTCAGCTATAATATCCCTTTATATTTTCTAACAAACTGGGCAAGAGCTTTTTTCTAGGGCATGTCCCTCTATACATATGCACAAGCTCTCTTCATATTGATGCTAGTCATTTTCTCCAGTATTTTAGACTTCATCATAATTAGCATTTTTACTAGCTCTGATTTACAAGCCATTTATTGAAGACGATGATCTTACTCTTAGTTATGCGTTATTAGTTGCTTCGCACATTTGCTGAGATATTGATGCTATTTTTTCTTTTCAATTGTGACGTTGCAGATAGGTACATATCTTATGTTGCACTTCATTCTAGAGCTGTGGATAATGATTTGGATAGACTCTCTGTACAGAGAGAAAATGGGTTTCTTTTGGACATTGTCAATCCGGTGCCAGATGAACGGCCAGAGAATAATGGATTTCCAAATCAAAATCCTACAGAGGTGTGAATTTTGACTATGTCCCTCATGGTTGATTTGATTTAATTGTTCGAAAATACGTGATGTTTGGATAAGGTTTTGTGGAAATATTTTAAGTAGTGATTGTTCGGGGTTAAGCCACTTTTTTTCTTGGAATATGATAGCACCAGGTTCTGGAGTCGAAACAGGGAAATATGGAATGAGTTGTTTCATGTTCTATGCTGCTGTCTCGTCTATGCTTTCATTATTCCTGTTTCAGTGTTACGAATTTGGTGGATCAGCCCCAAGTTCCCTACCAGTATCCAAGTGATCTTGTGTGCTTTCAGCTTCCCTCGAAACATTTCTATTTTGGGTTTATCGAATTATTGACAATATTTTGAGATGTCCAGGTTCAGTCAAACTTCGTATGGACAATGTTGTCCTTGGCATAACTAGTAACTAATGAGTGAGTTTATGTGCTCTTAGTCTATTCTCTTTGCTGCTCTGTGAACTGCACTTCCTGATAAGTCTGCAGACAACCATTCGCTGATTTCTATTATACTACCCTGTTAGTGTTATGCAGTAGCTTTTCATCATCAGCAATTCTTTGTGATTTCCTGCACTTTTGGTCCTATTCTGCTCCGGGATTCAAGGTTTTGCTGCATAATATATTATGTTGTTCTTTCTATGTTCTATCTCTAGTATAACTAAAAAGGTAGGAATTTATCGCCAGGAATCTCTTTTAACGTCTGTCAACTCTTTTGTCAACTGTTTCTCGACCCAACTTGAACTTTTGCTACTGTTGAGTTCCGAAATGAATGTAATTAATATATGTTTTTTTGCTCGAAAATGCTTTACAGATAGCTGAGAGTGGACCTAGTACTGCTTCCTCCAATGGTATGAATCATCTTGTGCAAAATCATCCTGACTCGCCCCGGTGAAAGATTATCAAGGGGTGGTCTTTTGTAATTAAATTTCATGATCGGTATCGTCCATGAAGATCTATTGTTGCTGTAGTCGATTTGAATGAAGAATGGGTGATGGATTCACCAAGTGATTCACACAACATGAAGCCAAGCCTTTGTCTCACATATTATGGACTATGGAGGTTATGAATCCATCCTTGCCTTACGACAGAGGAAGACAGCTGACATGATTCACGACACATAAAAGAGTATAATATCGGACTTTCACTTACTGATGGATTGATGCCGATCGACTTTGTAGTGAATAAATTGCACGTAAAGGGCGACTTGACTTGCAGCACAAAAATTTATTTTACAAATAGTTGCCAGAGAGAATTGTTGTACATGTTGCAGAAATTTGTACTTAACTGGTGGGTTAAATTAGGTTAGGAGCGCACTCTGTGCCCGAAATGGCATGTTTTTAGCCAGCCTTTTCAGAAATCTCATATGAATTTAAGGATCATCTCAACCGTCTATTGGGTGCCAAAAACTAGACAGGAAAGGTATTATTAGTGAAAGTTCAAATAGAAACTTTAAAATTAGAAGAACCATGCTATGGGTACATAATTTTTATCCATGATGGTTCACATAACACTCACATGGGGTGGACCCCACATTTTGGTGGGACCTACTTCATATGAGTATTATGTGAACCATTATGGATAAAAATTATGTACCACTAGACTTGTCCAAATTAGAATAAAGCTATCTAGTTGGTGTATAACATCAATTTAGGTGGCAATACATGATAGGTCATATTAAAAATATGGTTTTACTTGCATATCAAATGTTTTAAAGAGCATAAGGCGGTGACTACATCGTAAGGTCAAGTTTTAAGTTTTACCAAGTCTAGTGGCATTTTAAATTATCTGATTAATCAAAAGCTATTAAATGAATCATACTAAATATCTAAAATCATAGATATTACTAATTTTGTTCAATAAAGATAGATTTGATTTTCTTTTTCGTCTGTCTCAAATTATAGGTTACTTTTTTATTTATTTATTAAAAGTGTGTATATATTTTTTAATATATTCATATTTAATGTACAAAGTTCTCAGCAATATAAACTCAACATATTTAACATAGCTTAGATAATATAACGTTATAAATAAAATAAATAAATGTGTAAAATATTAATCTCATCCGACTCGGCTTGTGTCCTTGAGCTCTCGCTCACCATCCTACTTGGCTCCGTGTTGCTTCTCCATTGTCATTAATTATTTTTGCAATATCTAATGTACAAGAATTAAGCTCTTTCGTCAGAAAAAATTCGTCACTTTAATTGACATACACTCCACATGAACAACCCACGTGAATAAAAAATTTCAAAAAGATATTCTGTGATGTTGTGTTGTCATACACACTCCCTACCAACACATCAGCTTTGAATGCAAAATTAATAATTTGCTGGGGGAAATGAGAGCAGTAACACCACTCAGTAGGGATGGCAACGGGGTGGGGTCGAGGTCGGGGTCGGGGTCGGGGACTATACGAAATAATTGATTTTTTTTTTTTTTTTTGCAAACTATCGAGGATTTAAAAATAGAATACAATAAATTCAATTATTCTTTCCACTGAACGTATCAACATAGAAGTGTCCATGGGTCGATGTATTCTCTTCAAGGGGAATAAACGATAAGTCCCACAAGGTTTAAGTAAGAGAGTTTTACGAACTCTTATCACACATTAGAAAATATTTAATACGTTAAACTAAATTCGAATTAATTATAATATAAATTTATTTTATTCTCTCGTCATATTTATTATTAGTGGTGGGGTGTGGTGGGGCGTGGCATGATAGAATTCACAAAAGACGTGTGAATGCAAGACTTTAAGACGCATTTTCCCAACCATGACGTGAACAGGCTTAGATAAGTCGTTGTTTGATAAAAATTTATGAAATGTTTGATTGAAAATTTTATAAAAATTGTAGTTAAATTTAATTGTCAACAATTAAGCGATTCCAAGGGAGGGAGGGGGCGGGGGGGGGGGGGGGGGGGGGGGGCAAAATTTCTCGCCCCATCACAGACCCGAATACCCGATTAAGCCGGTTATCCCCGTCCCATTTGGGGCGGGGCACCGTGGGTATCGAGTTTGTCGAATTTTTTTGCCATGTATAACAGTTTTCAATCTGATTTTTTATTGCATTAAAATCTCAATTCATTAACGCTAGATTCTAGTCAAAGCCACCTGGTACTCAGTCCATGCTTCTCCCTTGGCCCCATAAAAAATTCTCCACGTTCTTCCCCTCACTCATAGCAACCAGTCTCATTTTAATCATACAAAAAAGGAGGGAAGAAAAAAAGAAGACAGAGACTCTCACTCGTGTTTAATTCTTGCTTTAAGTTTTCTGTACCTGTTGAGTTATGGAAACCATATCAGACTTGTATTTGAAGGTTCTTGTTTGTCCATTTAAATACAGAGATAAAGAAAAGTGTGTTTTTGCCCAAGGAATTTTGCCCAAAAGCGTGTTTTTGTTGGGCTCTCACTCTCAATCTTTCATCATCGCAAAAAAAAAAAAAAAAAGAAATGCAACCTGTTTTTTTGCAGCTTCTACTTTATCGGAATCAAACACTAAAGTCAGTATTTCTGTATTTTAGTAGTTTTTTTCTCCATTTTTGATTGGTAAGGTAGATAAGTCATTTGGAGTTGTCGAAGAAAAATGAGTTAAAGGAAGTCATAATACGAAAGGAATAGTTGAATATATCTATTCAGATCTTTGGGGATCGTCCAAGGTACCATCTAAAGGAGGCTATAATTATTTGCTGACAATAATTGATGACTTCTTCAGGAAAGTTTGGGTATTCTTCTTGAAGCAGAAGAGTGATATATTTGGGACCTTTAAGGAGAGGAAAACATTGGTAGAAAAGCAGACCGAAAAGCAAGTGAAATGTCCACGCACTGATAATGGGTTGAAGTTTTGTTCAGATGAATTCAATAGCTTCTTTAGCGTTGAAAGCATCTTGAGACACTTGACAGTGTCTGGAACTCTTCAATAGAATGATGTGGCAGCATGGATGAACATGACCTTAATGGAAAAATGTTCGT
This sequence comes from Fraxinus baroniana, assembly GCA_903798355.1. Lineage (NCBI taxonomy): Eukaryota > Viridiplantae > Streptophyta > Magnoliopsida > Lamiales > Oleaceae > Fraxinus > Fraxinus baroniana. Next base: position 8,639 of record CAIGRO010059870.1, read on the forward strand.
TGTATGCTTCCAAATTTTGGGTTGTCTACGTTTTTTTGGGATGAAGCTGCTACTACAGCTTGTTTTCTAATTAATCGCTCGCCCTCAATTGCCATTAATAAAAACCTAGAAGATATATGGTCTGGTAAACCTTTTTACTATTCTGATGTGAAAATCTTTGAGTGTCCAACTTATGCTCATGTGCATAATAAGAAGTTGGAGTCTAAGTCTAGAAAGTATATCTTTCTTGAGTATAAATTAGGTGTGAAAGGGTATAAGTTGTGGTGTCCCGATTTTCACGGGGTGCCTTTCTTCGGCACAGAAAGGGACACCGTGAGGCAGTAATCTGTTCCGCTAGACTGCCTTTCGCCTTATCTTGGTGGTTTCGGGACGAAAATAAATTTGATTACAATTTATAGAAAGCTTGCAATATAAAATTAAGATGTATTGAAAGTAAATTAATTATTGATTGTTTGAACGCTAGAAATTACAATTGACGAAAGTAGGAAATTACAATGGCTAGTACATGGGGCGAATTTGAAATATGTTTGAAAGACTAATACCCCCTATAATAGCTTGCGGAACAAAAATTTAAGTGATAGGAGTAGACGTTTAAATGACGATGAATCATACTAAACGTTTACCAAGATCGTAGCTATTGTACAATTGAATAAACTATTACAATGGAAATGAAATCACAACTCAAACTTGAACTAATATTTACAATGTGCGGTTGAAGTTGGAAAAACTGCGGCTGTTATAGGTCAAGGGTCTTAAGTAAAGCTGCGGTCCTTGACACCGAGGCTAGAAATGTGGTTGTTAGTAGGAATGTAGTATTTGATGAACTTGCTATATTTTGTGGTTCACTTCTTGGGGATTCTAATAAAACCGAGGAGCAAAATCATTCAATTCATGTGGAGTTAGAATTAATTTAGAGAAACAATCAGAGGTTGCAGAACAATCTAATACAGATCAGTTCAGCTCGGGGTTGACAGACAGTAATATCTTGCCTACTTTGCCTACAAATCAACCTTACAGTATTCTATAGCTAAAGACAGATCTCGCGAATATATTAGACCTCCACAGAAGTATGTGAAAGCAAAATTGGTTGCTTATGCAAATTGAGTGTTGCTAAGACATTGATTTCACTGAGAAACCTGTTAAATATTCAGAGGCAGTCAGTTGCTAGGATTTTAGCAAATGGATGATTGCTATGTAAGAGGAGATGGAGTCATTGAACAAAAATAACACTTAAGACTTGGTGAAGTTACCTAAAGGTAAAAAGGTTGTTCGTTATAAATGGGTGTTCAAAAGAAAGGAAGGCATATCAGGGATTGAAGATGATAGATACAAGACTAGATTGGTGGCAAAAGGTTACAGTCAAATTTCGAGTATTGATTTTACAACGTGTTCTTACCATTTGTGAAACATAGTTCTATACGGGCTTTACTTGGAGTGATGGCTAAGAATGATTTGGAACTTGAGTAAATAGATGTTAATATAGCATTCTTACTTCTAGAACTTGAGGAGAGCATCTACATACAACAACCAAAGGGGTTCATAACTTCAAAAAAGGAAGACTATGTATACTTATTGAAGAAATCTTTGTATAAATTGAAGCAATCACCGATGCAAAGGTATAAGAGGTTTGATTCATTCATGACTACTCATAGTTTTGATAAATGTAATTATGATAGTTGTGTGTACTTCAAAAAGGAAAGTGGTGGATCAACTACATATTTATTATTATATGTTGATGATATGCTCATAGTAGCCAAGGATAAAGCAAATGTCAGAAAAGTAAAATTACAACTCAGCAAGGAGTTTGACATGAATGATTTGGGTACAGCGAAGAAGATTCTTGGAATGGAGATCTTGAGGGATAGAGAGGCTAGCATATTGTATTTGAGTCAGAAACGGTACATTGAGAAGGTGCTTGAAAGATTCAATATGGTGAAAGCTAAGGCTACCAGTACTCCCTTGGCTACCCACTTCAAACTATCATCTAACTTATATTCACAATCAGATGAAGACATTTATTATATGTCTCGGGTTCCTTACTCTAGTGCAATTGATTCGCTCATGTATACTATGGTTTTTATAAGACCTGATTTAGCATAAGCGGTTAGTGCAGTTAGTAGATACATGTCTAATCCTAGCAATGAACATTGGAAAGCAGTGCAGTAGATATTCAAATATTTGAGGTCTCTTCAAATACTTGTTTACATTTTGGTATAAATTCAGATGGATTCATTGGTTATGTAGATTCAGACTATGCAGGGGATCTTAATAAGAGGAGATCGCTTACAAGGTATGTGTTTACTCTTGGAAGCTGTGCTATCAACTAGAAAACTACTTTGCAGAATACAGCAGCCTTGTCTACAACAGAGGCAGATTACATGGTCTTTACAAAGGCATGTAAGGAGGCTATGTGGCTGAAAGGATTGATTGGTGAAATCAGTGAAGACATGTAGATATCTATAATATTNGAGGCTATGTGGTTAAGATGATTGATTGGTGAAATCAGTGAAGGCTTGCAATTGTCTACAGTTTTCTGTGATAGTCAGAGTGCTATTTTCTTGACTAATGATCGGATGTTTCACGAAAGGACTAAGCACATTGATGTGAAGTATCATTTTGTACGCGATATGATTGCTCATGGTGATATTGTAGTGAGCAATGTTGATACCAATGTTCTAAAAAGCTTAAAGAGTAGCTAGGCGTGGAGGCCAAACTTCAAACTTTACAAGCCTAGCTGCCTAGGCGAAGTTTAGGCGTAAAAAAGCATTTTTTTTAATTTTAATTTTCAATCATTGTAAAAAATTTTAATAATGCATACCAAACATCTAAAATTATAAAATATTGTATTTACTTAATAACTCCTACATAAAGATAAGTTTCAAAATCATAATTACATAATGTAGATAACTTGTAGCTTAAATTTTATCTA
>CAIGRO010059875.1:0-12626 GCA_903798355.1 Fraxinus baroniana
TCTCTCTCTCTCTCTCTCTCTCTCGCTCTCTCTCTGTATATATATATATATATATATAGATATATATATATATATATATAGATATATATATATATGAAATATAGAAATTGAAACTCTCTCAACACTTGGCACGAAATATTTTCTAATAAAATTATAATTGCCTCATTATCCCTCTGCATATATACATACTACAAAATTGAGAATTTTATTTTTCTCATTAAAATAAATCTCATATTATCAAAAGATACATTGGATAAGGAGACGAGAGATAAAATTTATGTTCATCCTTATTAGAGTCGAACTCAATTCAGACATGATAACTCGAGACCATTCACAAGAAAATTATAAGTATATCATCCTGTACTCCCCTTGAATTCTCTCTTTAAAATTTATCAACTCTTGTATCGAATTGTCCTACTAACTAGGAGCGAAACCCCGACTTAACTTGAGGTAGGCTAAAATACGCTCAAAACAACCTCCTTATTTTGAATTCTCTCTATGATTTTACTTACGTATCGAATGTCATATTAATTATGAGTATAACGAACAATAGTCAATTATTGCTCTACAATTTTACTAACTTGAGGTCATTCTATTAAGAATTTAGGATAGATACTTTCATCAAACATATTGTTTTGAGCATGTGTATGCTTTTTTTAATTCTTGATTACCATTAAAGTGTGGCCCTTTTTTTTTTTTTGGTTGCAATTAATGTAAATTAAACCGGAAAATGAAATTATAGAAGAATAATAAGATTAAAGCAACACATTCTGGAAAATTAGCACACAAGTGTAATATTAATGTCTGTAGCCCTGAAATCAAGAAAACTAAATAACAACAACAATAATGCAAGTTTGTCACTTTTTCGTATGATTGATTCTTGGGTTTTAATGCAGGGAGGCCGGGAATTGCACCAAAAAGTTTGGCTAAGAGGGTTCGATGGGCGTACGCCGGCCATCGGCTGTCCCGGAAGCCTTGGATTGCTGAAACTGGCTCAACTGGCCAATGCTTGCTGAAACATTCATGGCAAGAAGGCTACTGGCATCATATGCATTTCCTCCATCCAATGACCTAATAACTTGTTGCTGATTACTAGGGAAGAACTGGTGATGAAAAGGGTGGTCCCGGGATCCAACACCGCCACCAATCAAGTTGATTCCCAAGTTCTGCTGGTGGTGGTGAGTGGCGGCAGCAGCAGCCGCTATGATGCCGTGGCCAGTTATACCTAGGTTCTGATACTTGGAGAGCTCGGATTTGGCACAGCTGAGGTCCATCTGGAGCTGGCGGAGCTGGTGTTGGAGGAGGGAAATGACTCCAACGCAACCGTATACCGGATCACGGAGGCGCATATCGGCTTCATAAGCTAGAGAATTCACTGCATCCTCCCGCTGGTGGGGTTGCAACTCATTGAGGAGTTTCGTGACATTGCTGGCGCCGAATACTTTATGCACGTTCGCGAATTTCTGCGGCTGATCTGGTGGGAAATAAGGTGCGAATACGCACTCTGGCTGGCACTTCCGGCGGAGGAACTTGCATGCTGCACATGGCGAGTTGGATGAGGACGCCATAACTAGTGTACTTCTTAGCTTCTAAGTCTCTTTACTGGTCTTGGAATTTGTTTAACCCTGAAATGCTAAGAGAAAGTGGACTAAACAAATGAAAAATAATATTAAGAAATACATAAATGAACCAAATTCAAGAAACTTGTGCCCTTCAAGGAATTGGGATCTACATATCTGAATTCATAAAATTATGTCGAAATCAAAAGGAAAACTCAACAACAAATTGGAGGAAAATATGGCATATTTTCCACGCTTTTAAGTCCTTGACTTAATTGTATAGATTTTTCAAGAAACAAATATGCTTTAACAGTGGATGGAAAGAGACGGGGGTAAGAAAATGAGATTTGAGAGCAAATCATTTAACAGAAGTTATTGGTAGAACAAAATCATTGACAGCTTTAAAGAAGCAAATTATAAAAAAAGTTGATTGAAATTTGAAAAAAATCATGTCCTTAATTACAAAAAGAACCTACCATGTACAATGAAATCAAGTTGATTTAACAGGCCATCAAGTGACAGATATTAGCCAACTAAATCTGGAAAATGAAATGTTTAAATCACCTACCCTCTACATATATGCCTCTCGCAGGATCTGTCAATCAATTAAAAGATTCAAGACGGCTAATCATTATCAAATTTGAACTGTCAAACTAAAAAAACACATATATATAACAACTTTAAAAAGGAAACAGTCTTCATCTATGGACTAGTAAGAAACCTAAAAAATGGGGTTTCTTTGGAGAGAGAGAGGAGAGCAAGAGATTTAGGGTTCCTGAAAAATGAAAATGTAAGATTTTGTAGAAAGTTCAAGGGAAGGGATCTCGTCAAAGTCAAGGGTTGTTTCGTTTCATATTATACAATCGTTAAACTTTCGAGCAGATCTTGCTTAAAATTCATCATTCATACACGTGGGTGGGTGAGAAAAAAAATCTTGAAAATGGAGAGAGATTACTTCATTTACTTGTAAAACTAAGACTTTTGACATATATACACAAAAAAATAGAAAATAATTTAAACAATGTGGCGAACGTACGTACGTGTGAGTGAAAATACTAAAGAAATCAGAAAAATATACCAAAGTTTGTATAAAGAACTAGCTGTAATCCTCTTCTTCTTGAAAATTTACGTGCCTCGATATCTGTGGTCAAATATATATTTTTCCTTTTGACAAAGAGATGAAACCAAGTTTGGATCTCGAAAAATAAAGACTTTTCTCCCCTCAGTTTCCAGAGATTTTTTGTAGCCCTTTTTTGCTCCCTTAAGAGACAGAGAGAATTATCAGTTTTTTTGCTGAAGTTTGCATAGTATCTTCCTTTTGTCTCCTTTATTTTATGGACAAATCACACAAAGGGACCTTGTTGTAGTGGCAATCTTTTAGCTTCCTTAGATAAAGAAGGTGCAAAGAAGGCGCCGCGAAAGAACAGGAAGACTCTTATCTCATGAATAGATACATACATATATATAAAGGGATAGAGAGAGAGAGAGAGAGAGAGAGAGAGAGAGTCCCCCAAGAGCAGAGGCTATGGAAACGCGGAGAAAGCAAAGAGAAACTGAGTGTATGTATATGAGGATAGTCAACAGTGTAATGTGCAATACCTCTACTCTGAATGAATTATTTATGAGCAGTATGTAGTTGGGTATAATCACTACGTCTCTTACAAATTCAGAGTGCAGAGATTGAGAGCGAGTTGTCTAGTGTCGTGACATGACACTTCCTTTTACCTTTTTCTGTATCAATAATATGGTTACTTCTATTTTAGAGTTTTTGTCAATTTTATCCTAAACAGAGATTGAATCTGTCACTTCTTTTAGGTGGAGATAAAATTAAAATAAATGAAAGTACCTAGTTTAATTGCTTCGACTTTTTAATCAAGTTAGTTAATATTTAGACATTAGTAATTCAGGAAATTGGAAACTATTGATCAAAATTTGATAGATTTCTTAGTGAAAAGAGGTTTCCTAAGGAGAATGTTTTTAGTTTTCCTAACGATTCAGAAAATAAGCATTTTTCTTCTGTATAGCATTTAGAAACTGTTGAGAGTGATAGAAAATAGTTGGCCTACTCAATTTTATTGGGTAAAGTATTTTACTTTTGTTGTAAGTTATTTAAGCAAGAAGGAAAAAACATTCAAGTAGCATAAGTTATTTTTTGAACTACAATTGTTTTTTTAGGGAAAAAAAATACAATTTTTTCTTTTTTACTTTCAAACACATTCTGTGATAAAATAATATTACAAGTTAACCCAAATTTTTTTTTCTTATTTTTAATCGTACATTTCCCAAAGAATCACAATTCCACATTATATTTTCCCTTACAATCTATTGTTAATCGGGCCCAAATGGAGCCTCTATTTGGGCTTCTTAAAAACAGAATTTGTTGACCTAAATTTGTGCACTAGAACACATCAAGTCAACTGCGGCACTCCGAGCCAATGCATCATCTCGACAACGAATTCACTTCTACCCTATACTCAAGGTCATGCATTACATAACTATCCATATATGGACTTAGGGGGACTAGTGCGTTGAGTGTGTTGTGTTCAAATATTGTTAGGTCAAATGTTGTAATTGACATGTTTGTGAACAAAAGGGTATTACTGGAAGAGTTTAGGAGAGTGTCCATGTGTGAGGTAGTCAAAGAGGTTTGAGATATTCTACAGACCACACATGAGAGAACTCAGGCTGTTAAAAACTCGAAGTTGCAGATGTTGACCACTAGGTTTGAAGAGATTAGGATGAAAGAGGATGAGACATTTGATGAATTCTATGCGATCTTAAATGACATAGTGAATTCTAGTTTCAACATAGGTGAGAGAATCCTGGAGCCTAAAATTGTTTGAAAAATTATTAGGAGTGTGTTTGGGAGAGATTAAAATCGGATTAAAATTGAAAAACTACTCGTTATTGTTGACTTTTATTAGACGAGTGAGACCCAACAACGACCATATTTTCAATTTTAATTGAATTTTAAGCACGATCGAACACGCTCTTAATATTTTAAAATTTATTAAATACACAAGCTGAACTCTAATCGTGTCATTAGATATTAAAAATTTTTAATCTGGAAATTAGGTAATACTTAGAGTGTGTTTGATAGAGATTAAAATCAGATTAAAATTAAAAAACTAGCCGTTATTGTTGACTTTTATTAGACGAGTGGGACCCAACAACGGCCATATTTTCAATTTTAATTTGATTAATAGCCCTACCAAACGGGCTCTAAATCCTTACCTGAGCGATTTAGGGCTAAAATCACTACTATTGAGGAGAATAATGATATAGACTCTATTAAGGTGGAAGAGCTGGTTGGATCTCTCCAGACTTATAAACTTACATTAGCTATACATACAAACGATAAGTGACTGACTTTAAAAACTGTGAGGAATAGTAATAAAGAGTCCTCAAAATTAGATTCTCTTAATGAAGAGGAGTTAGCTTACATTGCTAAAAAAAATCCAAAAAATGTTTAGGAAGAAAAATAATCCTCAAGAGAGACACAAAGGTGACCTGAGTGAATTTAGGAGAAAGTCTAAATTTGTGAGGTGTCATAATAGTCGATGTTTTGGTCACATTAGGAGTGAGTGTCCTAACAGTAGGAGAAACTCTGATAAGGCTAAGAATGCTATTCTCACTGATAAGGAGTCTAACTCGGACAATCAAAGTGAGAAATTCACTCGTGAGGAAAGTGGAAAATATATTGCCTTTACTGCTAGGGTTAAGGAAAGTCTGACTAGGGGAGTGAAAGAGAAGAGGACGTGGATAGTGATGAGGATTCTAATGAAGAGTCTATGAGTGAGGAAGATATTTAAGAGGCTTATGATAAGATGTATGAGTAGAGTCTTAAAATTCTTACTTAAAACAAAGTTTTGAGTGCGAGGAATAAGGAACTTGAATTGGAAAATGAAAAGTTAGTAGCGCACATTAAGGAATCAACCTCAATCATAAGTGAAGTAAAATCCATGAATGAAACTTTAGAGACTCAGGTTAAGAACCTGACGGGTGAGCTTGAGAAGTCCTCTAGGAGAGTCAGTGAATTGACCACTGAGAAAGAGAACTTAGAAATCCAGGTTAAGAACCTTCTGAGTGATCTAGAATATTCTAAGTCTCAACTACTTGTCATCTCTAGTGGTTCTGAAAAGTTAGATAACATTTTAGGAATGGATAAGCCAACTGGTAACAAGGGAGGTTTAGGATATAATAAAAATGATCATAATGTTGCTAGTATGTCCAAGCCCACGTTTGTCCCTAGTACTAACCAGTTTAAACATGTGCCTAAACCCCGATCTTAAGAATAAGGAATTTGTTAGACAGAGACCTACTAGATATCGTAGGACCTGTCGACTTAGGAGTAGACATCAGCGTCCACATAACACTGGTCCTAGGTTTATCCATACATGTTTTCACCGTGGTCAGTTATGACACATAAAGCCTAGGTGTTATCATTCCTTGAATAGAAATAGAAATTGGAACTTTAGACATAATACTTAAGAGTTCGTTGGTCGGATTGATTTTCTTGCTAATCAAGTGAGTCAATTGACGAAATTAATGGCACAGATGAATAAGAATAGTCCTGTCACTAGGCAAGTTCGGGTGAAGAAAAATGATCTGAATTTTTTTGAAATAGATCACGGTACTCTTAAAGGTAAGAGCATTTGTATACCTAACTGATTAGGTATTTTTGACGCATGCTTATATTTTATTTTCATGCGATATTGATTTATGCATACATCACATCTATTTATTTATTTTCTAGGTAGAAATCACATGCATTTTTTTTTAAAAATTTTTGTATGTTTGATTGTTTATGTGCTTGGTGCATTCATACTTTAAGCAAAAAATAACAAAAAATTGAAAAATAAAAATGCGGGAAATTATTTTTTACACCTTAGAGGGTGTTTAATATATATTAAAATCAGATTTTAAGTGGATTGTGATAAAAAAAAATTGAAATGTGTGGTTGAAAATGTGTGGAATCCATGAAAGATGTGACTGATATTAATTGTTTGACTTTAACTAAGATTAAAATCAGATTTTAATCCAACCCAAACATGCCCATAATATATAACATACTTGAATTTGTTTGTTGTGATCAAGTATGTGTTTAATCTATGCATTGTAACATAGTTTCCATTGTTAGCTTAGGTTATTTATGGAGTATTTAATATATGTGTCTTCATATATACCATCTGCACTGCACACACTATGATAGTGTTAGTGAGACTCTACTGTATGTGTGAGATTTGAGTGATTAGTAATGTGACTTTGAACACGAATTGACCTTTTTTATTAGACCTAAACTCAAATTTATCCCATGCTATTAAAAAAGCTCAATATCTTATGTTTTTCTTCGAATCCTATTTGGTTTGAGCAATTAAGCATGTCGGGTTTCTCATAAATGGGTGCCTATGGTCAACTGACTTGGGTTAACTGGCCTAAAACTCGTTATAAGGGTCATTTTAGTCGCTTAATGAAGAAGAGCATGCACTTAAGAATTGGAAAATAATTATGAGTTTAAAATATTGAAAGATGTGAAAATAAAATATGCTCAAAGGTAAGGGGAGAAAAGATATCAATACTAAACGAGCTTCTATTTAAATGTCCTAATGTGCTTTAAATAGTTTGACTTTCATATGTAAAGGAATAAACTTACTGACAACGATGTTTAACATGTTATTTCCACAAAATTAAGGTTTGGAATCCTGCTTACAAAGGATTAATGACACTTTATACACATGGGTCACTTATACAATTTACTCTATGTAAACTTGAACTGAGTATGTGGGAAGGTTTACTGCACATTGATTATACTTATGCATGCTAATGACTGCATTTTTGAGTGCTCATATGTTAATGTTAAAAAAAATTTATCCGTTCGTTATTTTTGACAAAAGAGGGAGAGAATATTTGAATAGCTGTTATTTGAATGCATTAATGATATTTACATTTCATGTAAATACAATGAGATTTTTTGCATTTTATGTCTGAGAGGTTGTTAGGGAGAGACATAGATACATTTACCTACTGCATAAAAACATTGAGAGTTTGCAGTAAGGGGGAAAATGTTCATTGCATATCATATACATAGTTGTTTGAGTTTTGATGTTCAGTGATGTTAATGTTTCGATTGGTGTTTTGATTGACATTAATATCACGTCTTAAACTAGCATGCTTATTTGTGTTCATGAGTTTTTGATTTCCTGTATCACGTGCTTTTACGTTGGGTATTGAGTTTTTTGATTTCATGAAACAAATATACCAAGGAATGTAAGAAGTAGAAGAACTTGAGTAACTTGGGTAGTATAGATTGGGTAGGTTGATTTATTTTATTTCCTTGACTTTACTTGTATAGTTTTGTCACAAAATGCCAATTGGGGAAAATGCCAGGTCTAATGTTGAAATTGGCATGTTTGTGAACAAAAAGGGTCTTAACTGAACACTTTTGTATAGATTAGTTAAGTTAGGTTAGAGGTTGAAAATAAGAATGACGCGGCGTCGAAATTTCGCTAGACTGTCTCCATGATTTCGCTCGAGCGGCAGAAACAAAAACATTGTCGCCCGCCTTTCGCTTTGCTGTCGTTCGTGCGACAACTCCCTCGCTCGAGCAAAAGATTCCCTCACTTGTATCTTTTGCTCGAGCAGCATATTTATGCGGCCAGACCTAATTCGTGATTTTGAAGAGTTTTACACGGCCCATAACACCTAAGCGTCCCCAACTATAAATACATATGTCTGGGACGAATTTCATGTGGTTGTTTCATTGAACTTCAATGCATAACACATTCACAACATTTGAGAGATCCAAGAGCATAATTGTTTGGTGATTCATCCATATTATTTTTGAGATCTGGCAATCAAGTTTTGGAAAAATGTCAAATTGAATAATCCAAAACACCTACTTCCTAAACATCCTTAGGAAGGTACTTTCTCAGTTGGATTTCAAAGTTTCTGGAAGTTGAGAGAGGTTGGACTGCAAGTACAGAAAAATCACAAGAATTGGAGATTCTTGGAAATCCACTTGGAAAAGACAATTGAAGAAGATCAAAAGGTAGATCGAAAAGTCTAACATGTTGGCTAGATAGTGTCTACGTTAGTAGATCATGAGTTTGGAAGAAACATCAGATCTTGGAGATTACAAGAATTACAACATCGGGAACTAGTGGGATTTGCTAGGCTGAAAAGGGACTGTAAACCATATTGTCTATAGTGTAGGTAATTGACTTGGTCCCGGAGTTTTTACTCAGTTGGGTGTATTCGTCATCATATCAGTATTCATTATTTATTGCTTTTCATATTACAAACTGTGGTATTCAAACATATGATAATCGAATTGTATGCTTAATCATCTAAAAACTATTAAAAAGTGATATGTTGCTTTTAATAAAATAATTCCGCACGTAAGGTCAAACTTAGTTGTAAACCGCGAATTTTCAAATACAAAGAAAGGCAAGATACTACGTGCCAATGCATACCTCAACTACGAATTTACTTCCACCTTACACTAAAGTCCACGTATCATATAAATATTCATACATGGATTCAGGGGACTAGTATGTTGTGTTCAAATACAAAGAAAGGTAAGAACACATCATATAAATATCCATGCAGGTAATTGGGGGACTATTGTTACATATCTTCCAGAGATGCTTCAGGTCATCGCCCACGTTGAGCAGTTCTAGAAACCACCAAAACCTACACTACATGTCACCTCCGACCTAGCCGAGATGAGGCTATACAAGGTAGATGAGGTGATGCATCACTTCAATCGAGATATATGATGAGGCTGATTTTCCATGGTTGAGACAAAGTTCTACGCACACTATAGGAAGAAGTACTTGCAGCTAGCCTCCTCACTGACAAAAGGGACCTCACATATCACTTCTTACTAGGGGTGGGCATGGGTTGGGTTGGGTTGGGTCGATTTTTGTTTCAACCAAAACCCAACCCAACATGATCAGTTTGATCAAAATTTAACCCAACCTAACCCATGTAAATGTTGAAATCCAATCCAACTCAATCAAGTATTAGTCGGGTTGGGTTGGGTTGGTCGGTTTGTACTTGTCAACAAAAATTAAAGAGGTTCGTTAATCAATCCAACCAATATTGATTATACGTTAATTTACACTTGGAAAACAAATTTTTTTTGAACAATAATATTCTTACTTCTTAGTTATTTAAAATAAAAATTAAAAAACTAGAAAACTTTCACAAAATTTTTATAAGCTTCCACTTTATGCAGTTTCATTAGCAGTTAGAAGAAAAGAATAAAATTTGCGACCAATATATGTAGTAACTTTTTACTTTCCGACCAATATTATCGTAAATATTGTCAGGCATTCATAAAAAATAGTAACAAAGTGAAGCATGCTATATAAAGTCAATGTAGAAAAAAAAAGTGTAAATTAACGAACAAGAAGTAATGTTTTTTTTTAATTTTAGACATTTTATTATTATTNAATATTGTCAGGCATTCATAAAAAATAGTAACAAAGTGAAGCGTGCTATAGAAAGTCAATGTAGAAAAAAAAAGTGTAAATTAACGAACAAGAAGTAATGTTTTTTTTTAATTTTAGACATTTTATTATTATTTTTAAAGAGGCAAGTCGGGTTGGACGGGTTTATTCGATTTTCATGAGTTAACTCATAATCCAACCCAACTCAACCCGTCTACACCGCCAACCCACCCAATTCGTGTAAAAATAACAAAACAAACCAACCCAACCCGGTCGGGTTGGTTCGGTTGAGCGGGTTCGATCGAGTTTTCCCCATCCCTACTTCTTACAAAGAGGTCTTCCGTACAAGATCTATGTACGATTGATTGATGTGACGTCTTAGCAACATACACCAAAGAGACCATGCTTCAGAAGTATTAAATGCCCGTCGGCTCATGATTGATGTAATGATACTTAGAAAACGACCATGTCTGTCAAGATGAGGCCACATGTCATTTCATCCAACGGTAATCATTCATCCTTTACTACTATAAAAGCTCACACATTCTTTCATTTGAAGGCAATGCAACTTTAGATTCTCAAATCTAAGTTTTCTCTTAACTTATATTCATTTCATACCCTTTTGGATTCGACCCTTTTAAACTTAGTAGCTCATATCTCCAACACATCCCACTTCCATTCCACTCATACATTGGTTGACTTGACCGTTGAAGTGTATATGACCGCCTCTTCCAACTTCGGAGAAAGCCACATGTGACTTATGGTTTGTTCAAGTGTGCAAGACTAAATGCTTACATGGACGTGAGAGGACCCGAGATCTCTTGGCCACATCATCCCTATAAAAAACGAGGTCAACATATTTTGTAGAAAATGTATTTTGGAATATTGAGTTTTGGAGAATGTGGGGTTAAAAAAATAAGAAATTTTTTTTGGGTTACGTGTAATATTATTTTATTAGAGAATATATTGTTGAAAACTAGAAAGAGAAAAATGTATTTGTCCGAAAATGGAACCCAAATAGGGTTGTATTCAGTTTTCTAAAATACACGCGTATGCTTGGAATGTTTTCAAAAAACAGTGCATATGAGATATGCGCGTGATAATGTGGTTAACTCATTTCATTGACCACATATGTACATTTAAACGTCAAAATGTGTACGCAATTGTGTTAAATCATGACAAAATTAGTTTAGCAAAGCTCAACCTATTTTTATTACTTAAAAAGGACAAATTGAGCCCAACAAACATCAAACTAGCCCAAATCAACCAATTTCAAGAATTATATACAACAATTTGTATGGTTTTGAAGTAAAAATATATTTTTTTTTGTAGATTTTTAAATTATCTACGTTGAGTCTAGGCCTTCTTCTTCTACGTTTTTATCTAAAATAATATTAAAAAAATGAAAAATGCATAACTAGGCATATGTTTTGCATAAACATGCATATACTTGTAATGCTTGATGCTTGAAGGAAATAATTTTCACACTTTACGTATTTTAGAACCTTTGTTGTATCATAGTGCAAAAAATTCATTAGTTAAAATCTTACAATCACATGTACGACAAAAAAATGTATATGGCCTAGACGGGAGGATCATTTACATTAAAAATAGTGTATAAATTAAATTCCTTGATCAAATTATTAATTTTCATTGTATGATGGGAAGCAAAGGTCATTCCCCGTAGATGATTGGTTCGAGTTAACTAACTAGTTTGCTAAGGAAATCAAGAGAATACTTCTAATTTCAACAAATGGGTTGATATTCAATAAACTAATCTGATGACCAAGGAAATGTTACTTTTGATGTTAATTCTTAAATGGGGGTGGAATTGCTCTCAATTTAAATTCAAATAAAAAAAATAAATTCACTTTAAAAAATAATGAATGTATTCGGATTATATAGATCCAAGAATCAAATGAATTTAAATTTGATTAAGGGGCTTCTCTTCACCGTTGACATGATTTCCTTAGTTTTGGAAAAAACAGATTTTATTCCTTTTGAAAATGCTAGTTATGAGACAATTACAAATCCAAATATCTCTCTGTTCTTACTTATTCATTGAATAATAACAGGTTCTTTACCCAAACATTCTTTTTACCAAACAACCTATAACATGCTCTTTAAGTTTAATTTAATCAAAATCATTCAATCGAAAGAGACAAGAATTGAATCAAGCGCAAACACACAATCTCGGTTTACTACTATCTTGAGTGATAACCATTTACAATCAAATAAAAATATTCCATAATCTTCTGATGTGTACACACTACTTGTATTTGGAGAAATTTAGCAATTACGGACTAAAATCTATAAATTAGTATGAAATGAACCAACATAATCACTTTTTTGTGCGCCTAAATAATTAAGAAGGCCAAACTAACATTGTTCATCAAACTTCTTCTTCAAGAATCTTTGCGGATATGGAATTTATGGCTTCAAGATTGGTAGATTATTTGGGAATGTGATTGTGTTAGGCTTATGAACCTTTTTTGTAGTCTCAGCCTTAACCTCCTATTCTACAACAAGCTTTTCTTCCACATGTTTTGAATTAGATGTAGACACCACAGCCTCTTTAGGTTTTTTCTATTCAACTTCTTTACCACTCCTCAAT
>CAIGRO010059885.1:0-15564 GCA_903798355.1 Fraxinus baroniana
AGCAATACCTTCTTGGAATAGGTTGAAACTGTACAATCAAGAATTGGAGCTCCATATAAGCTTGGGTGATCACTCTCCATCCCATAATCCGTGGTGGGTGGACGGTATCAATTCTTTCAATTGGCGAATTACCCTTCATCCTCTGACCTTCAATTACTGTAGTGTTGTTCGAATTTGGAGAAAAAACCTCAGAACCAGTTTCAATTGAAACATGCTGCCCAATCTCGCAACACATCCATCAAAGCACAAAAGGTACATATCCACATAGTTTTACCAGAACCTAAGCATAAAGGATAGACAAAAAATAGGCCACCACTCCCAAATTGAAGCACGTCAATTAAGATTGGACATTGGCAAATCTGCAAAATAAATGCACAGAAGCAAATGTAACCTTTCGTATAAAGAAGATAAAACTTTACTGAAGAGTCGAAAACTTAAAAAGTTAATGAATCGCCTCATAGCCATTACCCCAGATCAGAAAGTTTCAGGTGAGCCTCAGCATAATCGACAAAGAAGACATTTTCATCCTGATGGAAAATAACAAATTAGTAAATTCAAAGGACATGCAATTTCTAATAAACCAGTAGTATGAGGCAAAATGGATCAACCAACGGCGGCATATTTCTCAACAAGTGGGTGAAAGATGGAATCAGAGAGAAGAGCCTTGTCGATGGCAACTGCAGAAGTCCTTCTTTCTCACCACTCAGAAGCTCCCTATACATGATAGCATCGGCGAAGTTAAGAAGAGAATTGGGAGGAATTGAAAGAAGAATATGAAAAGGAACGACGATTAATGGTGGCGAACGGCAACAACTATTGCCATTGGTATCGGCAAATTGAAGGGAGGGGAACTGTGTCAGACTGAAGTTTAGAAAGGAATTATAAAGCATTAGCAGTAATGAGACGTAATTAATACTTCATTAGAATGTTTAATTAGAGTTTAAGGGTATTATTCAAAACCATTTTAAAAAAAGCGTACGGGCCCTAATTTCCCCTTAGTTTTTCGAGATCAATGTTCAGAACCAAAATATTCCATAATTGTACACTAAACCTTGAAACAAATACTATTAGTTGGAGACTTGGAGTCAAAAAGAATGATTTTGCACTACTTTTGTTATTTTTTATGCCAAATGCCAATGTTATCCTTTTCAATTCAACTTTAATATTTTTTGAATACAATACAATAACTTAAATTTACCGTAGTTGCACATGGTGGAAAGTAGCACTTCATGTTAAGTTCTTGAACCTTAAAGTAGAATAGTAACACTAAATAAAAAGGTCGAGAAGTAATACTTTAGACCAATTTATATTTACCTTTTAGACTTCGTCTCTTTAGTTTTTCGAGATCAATGTTCAGGACCAAAATTAAAAAGGGGTTTTCTTGCAATTATCACTGCATCAATTTCTCAATAATCCAACAATCATACCCGGAAATGATTGGACCCTACTCAATCCGACCCGTTACTTGGCCTGCATTTCCCAAGTGATATTTCCAAATCGAACCGGCTTTATATTCTTGGACAAAACTCACAAAACACGTTGTCACCCCCTTCCCTTCGACACTTCCTTTCACACACAGGAAATACTCCTATGAAAACCGAATAAACTTCTCTAAATAGAATCGCACACGAATATTTCCAATCTATTTTTTTTTTCAAGTTTCACTTTTTAATGGCCGTTTTTAGATGGCGATCGTTTATTTCTATTCAGATTAACTTATAAAACCCGTCGCTCGGAACGATCGGCATTTAATCTGTCATCATGTTCGAAGCACACGTAAGAATTTTTATTTAAATTTGTGTTTTTTATTTGTTTTAATTTCTTCACGCTCAGATTCAAATAAAGAGTTACGAATTGCTGGTACTGACTCCGTGAAAATTTATTTGTTTTTGTTTGATTACGAATTTTGAAATTATTATTGTGTATGGAGTTGTCAGTGCATTTAGCTATTAGATACTGTTTCAGTTTAATATACTGACTTATGATATATTGATGGAAAAATAAAAGAAGCTAGATGATGACAGTGACAACTTTGCTTATAATTTGGTCAGTAGTAGATTTTTGAAAGTTAAGATGAAATGATGCTGATAATTGGCCAAATTTCTTATCTTTAAAGGTGGAGATTGTGTTTTGAATTTGATCATGGAATTGTGAAATTATTGTTGTGTTATGGATAGCCTTTTGATTTAGATTATATCTAGAAATTTAATAGTAAAGAGTAGGAAGCATATTATTAAGCATTTTGTTGTGAATTTGTGACCAGTTCTGAACATAAGTTGACATAGAAGAATTTTATTGACCTGAATACTGAAGAGCTATCTAATGGAAGTGGGATGAAGAACCTTGAAATAAATAAACTGCCCCGTCCAAAAATCCAGTGCTGCAATTACAAGAAAAACTTCTAGATAGACCACGTGATTTTTTTATTTTTATTTTCGGAATTAACGAGTATTAATCTAACTTTAACCTAGTTACTCTTGGAAGCCCATGTGGTGCCTGTTCTGCTGGTGGGATCATGATCCTTAAAATGGGAAAAGTAGTTCAAATCTCTGTCATATGATGTATTCAAATAGTAAAAGGAAAAGAATAGCTGCTGATGATATTTCAGATGCGAATGCATTTCATATGCAGCCTAGTATTCCTGTTGTCACAGGTTATGCAAGCTTGTGTAGTAATTTCTATCCTGGATTAGAACCCCTTCCCCAGGATCCCACTCTTGATACCAGTGATATCTTAATGGAGATACCATCATTTAACACATCCTGAGAAAGCTTGCACATCTTTTCCATCAGTTGTCTAGTTGTTGTCATGAAGGAAGTTTTTGTAAATTGGTTATCTTTAAAGTATGTCAATTAAGCTGGTTTTGACTAATGTTATTGTAGGTTTTGCATTTGCTTCGAAGATATTTGGGCGAATATGTCCATGGACTGTCTTCCGAGGCCTTGAGGATTAGTGTTTGGAAAGGTTTGTATTGGCCTTCTCATTTATTTTTTAAATCTTACGATTTGTTTATTTCATCATATACATTAATCCCACTGTTGTTTTGGTCTTTTAATATCTACACCTATGAGTTCCGCTCTAGCTTTATACCTCTGATTTGTTCAACTCCATTCTTCAAACTTGAAAATTTAAATTAGAGAGAATAAAATCTGCATTTTGAAAGATATAACATACGAATAAAAGGTGTCTGTTTTTAATGGTCAATGAGCCAATTTTTCTTTTGCAGAGAAGTTGGATGTTTGAATTTTTTGATGTATCATGTATACATGCCTCCTCTATTGCCCACCCTCATTTCCGAAACAGTTGGCACTCCTTGTGTATTATTTTTGTTTTTAATTTATAAAATTACATGATTACCTATCAAAAAAAAAAAATGTCAATAAGAGCTAATAATGTTTTACAGACATTCGTGGAACATCTCTTTTAAAATATTTTGCAGTTTCCTTTCTTTTTAACATTTGTTTCCAATGGTTATTGGGTTCGTCATTCGTGCTATATGGTTTACCTTCTAGTTCACTTTGTTCAAGTTTCTGTTCTTCTGGTGCCATTTGTTGGCACGATGACAAATCTCACAATACATTATTGAGAACAAAAAAAATAATAACTTTAGAAATGAAACAATTTTTATTGGTTAAAAAAAAATTGGAGTAGGATTTGGAAAAGGAGTAAAATCAAGGGAAGCAAGATTAGCAGCTAGTACTTTAGCTGCTTTTATGGTGCTCTGGATTTTATAAGTTCTATTAAATGTAGCTTTAGATTGTGAGTGTTGCGTTAATAATGGTTTTGTTGGTCAAATTGCTTTTCTTGAAGGTGATGTAGTTCTCAAAGACTTGAAACTAAAAGCAGAGGCGCTGAATTCACTTAAACTTCCTGTTACAGTGAAAGCTGGTTTCCTTGGTACTATAACATTGAAGGTAACTTTTTTACTCCTTTGACTGTTGTCTGGCTAGTGACTATACAAGAGATTTTGCTTGATGTCATGTGTTTTATGCAACGTGAATTATACCGCAAGTGTACGTTTTCAAGTTTTGTAATATGGTATTGGAGTAAGAGTGTCAAACCCACATGGATTGATATTTGATTTTATGCTAAGTACTATAATTATTTTAGCCTCTGTTTTATCTAGATGAATGAATTTTATAATCAATATTTTTAACTAATCTAACGATGATTGTAGTAATGAATTATAAGATTAATTTCTAGCCAGCACTTGAGAGAGGCAAGAGAAATACATTACAAGTTTTGTATCACGGCCCCCAAGTATGCCAAAATTCCATTTTCATTTTTTTTTCTCTTGTTTCACCTCATCCTCAAATCCAATTTCTTTGATCACCTATGGCTCTATCTCAAGCTGTCAAATATGTCATTTCCTTCATTGTATTTAAACTACAGAACAACATGAACACATATCAAAACGCTCATAAGTGCTCAAGAACAAGCCGAAAACTATGTTTTAAAGGTATTAATTTAATGAGTGATTTACACTCATCACTTGATCATTTCTTTACATTAGGATTTGTGTCAGGCTATTACTCTTCTTATGGAGTTTTATTAACTCGAGCAATAGTTGATAGTATCCTTATTTCATATATGTTTTCTTCTCTCTAATAGAAATAGATGCACGTGCTAAATCAGGGAAGATATGTAAGTTATTTTTCCATTTTATTTAAGAAACTTGCCTGAAAATTTGTCTAGCATTAGTGTGAAATTTTGTTCTTGCTCAGAATCTGCCTAAACACTTGTCTGCAAATTTTGTTTATATTATTACTGCTCTAAATATGAGCGTTATAAGGATCAAGAACAAGGTGATTTTCTTTATTTTGATTTGCAATGCCTAAAAGATGATGAAAAATTTCGAGTTTTGCTTAATTGAGTAATTATCATCAATGTATGGACTGACCAAAGGGAACATGTAGTTGACCTTATCATGGGGGTAAAGATTTGTGTACCAAGGCATCACTATGTCATGTCCTGTGATGCTGGGACTCTAAATTCCGGACGGAGTACCCGTGTTGACCCGACTGACCTGGTTATGGGTATTGAGATATGGGGCAAACACGACAAAAATCAATCGAACATGGCCAAGAGTGGAACTTGTTGGAGCTTGGCTGCCGCCATTGTTGTCAAGAGCGTGTTCGGTAGAGATTAAAATCAGTTTAAAATTCAAAAACTAGTCGTTGTTGTTGATTTTTATTAGACGAGTGAGACTTAATAATGGTCATATTTTCAATTTAAATTGGACTTTAAGTACGACTGAACACGTCCCAAGCGTATAACAAGAAAGTCGCAAAGCTTGATGAAGGCTTAGGGAAGGAGGAAAGAGTGTGGACTTTGGCCTTTGTTTTAAATTTTGGGCCTTTTTACGTAGATAGAGGAAGAGTATTGGTTCGATTGTTTTAAATCTCAGAAAGAATATTGACCCGAGTGAAGATTGTAGAGATATTTTCAGGGTTTTCAGTTTCCACTTCACACTGTGTAATAGGTGGGCAAATAAACCCACTTTAACTATGAAGTCCCAATTTTATTTTGTAGGTTTAAAGAAAAGTTATAATTTTTTTGGTCGATTCTGTCTAAAAATATACGAATTTTTATTTTCTTGTTTCATTTTGGGATCTGGAACTATGCTCCAAATGCTAATTTTATTATTATTTTTTGTTTCTGGAATTTTCTTGGTCTATTAAAGGATTAAATAGCTTCTTTCTATTTTTAGAACTATTGAATTCATTTATTTTAGTCCTTTTGAAGTTTGAAGGCGTATCTACGTACCCGTGTTTGAAATTTGGACTATTTTCCACAATGTCCTCGTATCTTACATTTTAGAAATAAAAGATTCGACCTTTGGATACGTACCCATACTCGAGTCCGCATCATAGGTCATGTACTTGTCACGGGGCGACAAGCACTTCCAGTTGCAAGGTGAGGATTTTGAGGTTGGTTATGATGAATGTACGTTGTGTACGGACACAAGATTTGCAAAATTTGGTTACATTAGTGGGAAACGAGTTTAAAGTTTGTGACTTGATTTCTCGTATGTGATACAGTAGTACTGTGACCTGTCAATTGTGTAATTTGAGCACCATAACCCTTCTTTCTCTCAATTTCACCTAGAAGGGAAAAGTAATTTTGAATGCTGTTTTCTCTTCCATTCGTGTACTTGCTCATCACAATGGCTTCAACAACAAATGTTTAGAATATATTATAATCCTTTATCAAATGACAGGTTCCTTGGAAAAGTCTTGGTAAGGAGCCCGTCATCGTGCTAATTGATCAGGTTTTCATTCTTGCTCATCCTGCGCCTGATGGAAGGTCTCTGAAGGTTGGAATGTTTTCATTTTACTTCTTGGAAAAAAAAAGTAGTCATCTTTAATTTAATTTACATCTTCAATACTGCTTAATTTTTCAATGTATCTTTTATAAGGAAGAGGACCAGGAAAAGCTTTTTGAGGCCAAACTTCAACAAATCGAGGTGGATATTTCTTTTGATATATTTTGTCTTCACCGTACATTTTCTGTTTTGTTTGGAAATGTGCCGATGTATGGAGAATTCTTAAATGTGTGGTTACAATCTGCCATCTCTCTATTTTCCAAGATAACTCAAATCTTGTCAGAAAATTGGGCAGCATTATTAAACATCACTTTTTCCAACCCAAGATATTTTGGCCCACAAGTTCTCTGGTGGATGTTCTTTTTGAGTATAATTTTCTTGTTTTCATTGTTCCTTCAAATAAATTTTACCTTGCTTTAGTACTAGATCAGCTGTTGCTTGCAGTGGTTTGCAAAATAGACTTGATATGATTGGAGTTATTTTTTCCATTTGTGGCTTGCTTTTCTGTCTTCATTCTTCAGTTCACAGGACCACTGGTCCTTGGACAATTTTTTTTAACGCTATTATTTACCCATACCTGCCTTAGTTTTCCTTTACTATTATTTGCCTATATTTGTGTTTTTATCTTCTCTTAACTCTTTATTCTTAATTATGTAGGAAGCAGAATCAGCGACCATCGAAGCATTATCTAGATCAAACAAGGGAAATGTATGACTGCGATTCTCTAATTTTACTCTGTGCACCTCTCAATATATCTTCTAATTTAATGTGTGAACCAAACTATTACGTTAATATGGCGACAAAGGAGGCCAACCAAAATTTTGGAGTGGAGTGTATGGTATCCGAATTCATTGGGCTTCTAATGGGATTTAACTTTAAGCTTGTTGTAGTGTGTCTTCAGTTTATATTTGTTGCATTTGGTAGGATATAAAATAATATTTTTCAAGATTCATGGAGAAATAGGAAAAACATGGGAATGGTTTATGAAGTTTAAGTAATATATGAAGTGTAGCTCTCCCCTCCTCCCTCCTTCAACACATGTCTATACAGGATAGAAATCTTTAGTTCCTTAGTTGATCAACTAGCACTGGGATCTAATTTGTTGGATGCGCCTTTTTTTTTTCATGCTCTTGGTGAATTTTTGTGTATGTAATGCTATTAAGATCTAGACATTGACCACTTCTTGTTTAGTGGCACCAGTTCAGTTTCGTATATTGTCCCTAAAGTTTACAAAGGGATTGCTTCTGCCTTGTGAAGTCCGTCTGCTCATGAAGCGCCTATGTTGTATACGTGGGTTAAAATAAATGGGTTTGTTTTTAGCTCAACTCATGTCTTTCCCTTTTGATCAGTAAATTTTATTTTTTAGGTGCACAAGTATTAACTAGATGTCCTGTAAGATTATTTATGATTGAAGCAAAAAGATTATGACTGAGGGTACAACCTTGATACTAGCCTAAAGTAATACAAATTTCTAAACTACTATCTCTCTAGACCTCCCCCTTGTGATGACTGCTAAATATCTTTAGTACTGTTATTATATCTTTTGGCTATCTCTCTCTCTCTCTCTCTCTTCCCATCTAAAACCTATAGGATCAATAAGGGCCATGGTGTCTCATATTCATACGATTGGGTGATTTTTCTAACTTGAACATTCAGTATGCATAGATTTCAGTAACTTGCTCCTTTCACTTGTTGAAGCTCTTTCTATTTTATTTGTCTTATTTCTAGAGGAATCCATCGATGTCTTCCATTTGTATCCTTTGCAGTCATGTATGTGAAAGCTAGTCTAGAATAGCCTATCATTTTGACTTAATCATTTTGTTACTTTTTGCAGCCATCAAGTGGAAATTCTTGGCTGGGCTCACTTATTTCTACAATTATTGGAAATCTCAAGATAACCATTAGTAATGTTCATATTAGATATGAAGATTCCGTGAGGTTTGATTTTCTGTTGTTGTCAACTGGATTTCTTATTACAACTTATATTATTTGTTTGGTCGCTTGAATGGCTTCTTATTTACTGCTTTCTGGATTCTAGAAAACTTTATTGTTTTAATGACTGTTTTTCATCTTCTGTCCTTTTCTTTCTATATTTAATGACACCATGGTTTTCCAGCAATCCTGGGCATCCATTTTCTTGTGGAATTACCTTGGCGAAGCTTGCTGCAGTGACCATGGATGAGCAGGGAAATGAAACCTTTGACACAAGTGGTGCTTTGGATAAATTGCGCAAGGTATGCTCCATGGTATTCTTGTATGTTCGCTTTTCTAAAATTGATATTCTTGGTCGGCTCTTGATACCCTTTCTCTGTGGTGTAGTGTATGTGGTGGGTTTTAGATTGAATGAATCAAATAGTACATCATGACAGCATCAAATAACCTTGAGGCTTGGAAGTTGAGTATATATAATTTGATATTAGATGTGGGGTCTGAATATTTTGGGGGGTTTTTTTTTTTTGGGTCAGAGAGAATTGAACTTGTTATTTTTGTTATATATTCTTATGGTGCAGTGGTGGAGATTTGGGAGGTCAGTTTTATGCCACCTTCCTCTTGTTCTCATGAGTTTGATTTTATATACGATCTGGGTAATGTAACCCCCATTAACCTTCCTTTGTGGAGTCTTAAAACTCACTGAGGCAGTGTTAATGTTTTGCTTAAAAAAAAGATGTAATACTATGCAGTTTGTGAAACATCTTCTNTTTATGCCACCTTCCTCTTGTTCTCGTGAGTTTTATTTTATATACGATCTGGGTAATGTAACCCCCATTAACCTTCCTTTGTGGAGTCTTAAAACTCACTGAGGCAGTGTTAATGTTTTGCTTAAAAAAAAGATGTAATACTATACAGTTTGTGAAACATCTTCTATATTATCTAGGTACACTGATGATCTTATATTTGCCATTCCATTAAGTTTGAAATGCATCCTGTTAGGATCTGGAGTGACCAGGCACTAAGGTTCCAAGTTCTAATGATAATCTTCAAACTACAGAAACTATGTATTATCTCTTCCCATGGTTATGGTTGTACTGGTATCAACATGTTAGTTAGTGCTTTGTCGACTTAATTAAGCATCTCTACTACTGATCACTGTTGCAGACTCTTTTCTCCCAAAATACAAGATATGCTTTGTGTTTTGCTTGATGCCGATATCTGACTTAGATGGTCATTTTATTTTACTTTCTCTTCTTGGTTTTGTTGTAGTCATTGCAACTTGAAAGGCTTGCAATTTACCACGATTCAAACCGTGATCCATGGATGTTGGAGAAGAGATGGGAGGATCTTAGTCCTAAGGAGTGGATTGAGGTACATTCCTATTTTACAGCAACACACTGTTTGTATTATGTTGATACTTTCGCCCCCATGTTTATAATCTTCAATGATGACTGGGACCCAAAGTTCAATGTGATTAAAACCTGGAGTTTTATGCACGCTCAACTAAAAATTTCGACATGGGTTACCTGTCATCTGAGTTATATTGCTCCTCTTTCTTCCTACACATTTTATATCTTTGCTTATTTTGTTTTTTAGATCTTTGAAGATGGTATAAGTGACTCTGCAAATGCAAATGGCGATACTATGATGTCTTCCTGGTCTCAGGACCGCAGCTATTTAGTTTCGCCTATCTATGGCGTTCTTCAATATCATCGTCTGGGGAACCAAGAGAGAAATGATCCCAGTGTTCCTTTTGAGAAGGCTTCCCTTGTTTTGAATGATGTTTCTTTGACGATCACTGAGGTTGTTAAGCTTGACTTACTGTCCTCTACTCATCGTTTATGTAACATGTGTTTTCTGATTATGTTATGCTACTTTTTGTAGATGTGAATATGATGCTTTAATGTGAGAAACAAAATTGAAAATGCAATCTTACTCACTTCCTCAATGTTTTTCCAATTCTTATTATCAACTCTCGTTGAAAGAAAAAAAATGTGAATTATTGCATTTAGTGTAAGTTTCTCTGCCACTCAATCTGTATGGTTTTTTGCATGGAACTTAACTACTGTTTCCAATCAAGAAAGAAGAAATTCGATAGAACTGTAAATATTTCCTGCTCTGCTACATTGGCCAGTACAGTTTTTCCTTTGTGGCTGAACTCTTTTTGTGATGGCTCTAATTTCAACAATAAAATGTCCTCGCTATCGGAAAATTAATCATGGTTTCTCATGATTGTCCAATCTTAATTACTTCTCCCTGTCCTATCAATTTCCAAATAAATGAAATAAAATTTATGATTTTATCTTTCTTTAATTCTTTCTTCATATTGGTTTAATGCTGTGGAGTGTGCATATAACCTTTCTCCTTCCAGGCTCAATATCATGACTGGATAAGACTTATGGAGGTGATTTCAAGATATAAGATGTACATTGAAGTTTCTCATTTGAGACCTACGGTGCCGATTTCAGAGTGTGCCACATTATGGTGGCATTATGCAGCTCAAGCTGGATTGCAGCAGAAAAAAATGTGGTAATTTGCATGAATAAGTACAAATAGATGAGTATTACTGTCTATATTTATGTTTGTCAATGTAGAAATCTGCATACACTATTTCATGTTTATTTATTTTCTTCCTAAAGTTGAGTAGAAATTGCATCACACTTTATGAAGAAATTACAAATAATTTTGTATGCATGTACTCCCCCCCTCCCCCCCACCACACACAAAAATAAAAATAAATAAAAAAATAACTTACATAACATATGTATATCCTGGCAGTTATCGATTTTCTTGGGACCAAATCCAACGTCTATGTCATCTTCGTCGGCGCTATGTGCAGTTGTATGCTAATTACTTGCAGCAGTTACCGAATCTTGATAATTCAGAGATTAAAGATGTTGAGAGAGATCTTGATCCTAAAGTTATTCTATTGTGGAGGTATGTCACTGAAGTATAATTTCTGGGTAGTTCGTTGAAAAATGTGATAGAAGTAAAAAATATTTATGCAAGAATAATGTACACAGTACTTCTAGCTCATACCTGCTTATCCATTTATGTAAATTGATTCATCTTATTTATTATTATCAAAGGGATGTGGCGTGATGCATGTGCTATCTATATATTAAGATGCTGATTTTTAGAAGTACTTAATGTTTCCCCCTCTTTTGGCTGCATGTGCCTGTTATGGCCCCTGTTTCTGATAAGTGCAAACTCGAGTGATGATGTGGTTCCTGATTTTTTTCATAGGTTTCTTGCCCATGCTAAGGTCAAATCTGTTAAGTCGAAGGAGGCAGCTGAACAGAGGATGTTTAGAAAGAGAACCTGGTTTTCTTTTAGATGGTCTGTTGTTGTTCCACTCATTAATAGTTTTCTTGCTGCTGCTTACCTCTTCCTTTCTCTTTTCATGCTATATATATATCTCTCTCTCCCCCCTTGAAATGGATCAATGGCTTTCATAAACTCAGTGTTTCTACCGTTAGCACATGATAAAATGCATATTATACGTAAATATCATCATTTCTGGTTGTAGTTCAAATCTTATTGATGCCTGTTTGTCATCTTCCTTTTATTGTTGTATCTTGTCGCCTCAGGGGAAATCCTTCTGAGGAGGACTCTGCAGAGAACTCCGTAATGGACACTTCATCTCTGTCAGTAGAGGAAAGATTAAGTAAAGAAGAATGGGAAGCAATCAATAAAATACTGAGCTACCAGCCAGATGAGGATTTGTCATTACATGTCAGGAAGGATATACAGAATATGATACAATATATGATAATTGTATCTATCAGTAAAGTGGCTGCCAGGATCGTCAATATTAACCACACTGAGATTGTTTGTGGTAGATTCGAGAATCTCCAAATATCCACTAAGTTCAAACATCGGAGCACCCTCTGGGACGTAACACTAAAATATTATGGATTATCTGCCCCGGAAGGATCACTTGTGCAGGTCTGTTCATGCATTGTAATGTTTACAATGATTTAGAAAAGCAATAGGAGGATAATTTTAGTTCTGCATCATGTTTCAAAAACTTTGACACTTTCCCATCTCTTAAGATTTGGAAAGCAATGGAAGGATAATTTTGAGACTGAAATTATCAATAAAGACATTTTTGTTTATGAAACAATCAACTTATTGCTATTTTTCTCCTATACGGCGAAACAAGCATGTTTTCTTTGGATATGTTGAAATTAAATCATTATTTAGAAAGAGGAATTGGCTTATTTTTACGTCTACTAGATTTTCAATTGGTTTCTGGAAACGTTTTTGCAAACTCTTGACAAGTTTCCATTTCTTATTGAATGAGTCACCACTACCCCCACATTAAAAATAGGGGAATGAATTTATGACTTTCGCATATGTTGGTGCTAAAGAACCCACACACTTGAGCTTTTTGGGCATTTATTTGGCTCAATTTGATGATGCTTGTGTGGGTCTTGAGGCACCGATTTTGTGAAAGGATCCATGATACAACACATTCCTTTGAAACTTATTTGCAGATAAACTTTATACCAGTCTTGATCATCAAGTATAATTGAGTTCAAAATTGTTTGGATAATCTGAAGAGGTCACTGTTTCAATTGCTGGCCAAAACTATCGAGACAGTTCAAATCACTCCATAATATATCATCTTATTGTATTAATTTAAAACATTCTTGCTTTTGATGTTCTATGTAGTTCTATGGAGCAACTAAATTGCGAATATAGGAAGCTTATAATGTTAACTTGGGACTACACTAGGAGTTCATTCGACTTTGTTGGTTTTATAAGTTGGATACTGTCGTTATCTAACGTGGAAAGGGATATTTTTTGCAGAGTGTCTACAGTGAGCAGAAGGTGAATGCATTGGCAGCTAGTTTTGTGCACACACCAGCTGGAGAAAATATAGACTGGAGGCTTTCGGCAACAATTTCTCCCTGTCATGTTACGGTGATCTATTTTACTTTTTCTGATCCAGTAAATTAATCTGAATATTAAATTTAAAAACATGCAACAAATCCTGGTTTCTTGATATTTAGAAGGAAAAGAATGAGAGCATTTTCTGATGTTAGTTCATATAGTGGGAATTCTGTGGCTAACTGTTTTTCTTTCTTCTCAATAGACATAATCTTATAATACACTTTCGGATATGATACCAATATATTTCTCTCAGCTACCCACTAAGAGTTGGTTTTCAAGAGGTTTTCTTGAGGAAGGGTGAAGATATAGCCTTCCATAGAAAACGTACCATATCAAAATCTGGAACTTAATTAATGAAATGTGAATAGTGCCAAGTTTGTTAATTTTTGGCTCAATTGTGTTATGTGCTCAAGGCATACTACGAGTACCCTAGTTATTGCACAAATGTAGACTTGCTTACGAAACGAGTGAGAATTGCAAACATAACTTTTAGTGGTGGTGTTTTTAACAAAGATACATCTACTTCTAACGATATGAGTGAAGACATTAGAATATGTTTTTGGCATTTCAAAATAATGAATTCAAAGCAATATAAATACAACTACCATACATGACATATTTTTTTTCATCTTCCTTGTACTAACTCTTAATTTCCCTAGACACACCTATTTATAACCACCTCTTCATTTCCTCTACCTATTTACAACTTGTTATTGTCACTAACCTAAATAAATAGGTGATTAATAATGCATTATGTAGGCAACTATCATAAATATGAAGAGCGTGTTTTAGCCTTTTTTTTTTTCCCAAAATGAATTTTGGAATAGTATTTTGATGGAGGATGTGTGGTTAAAAAATAAAGAAAAGTTTGGGCTTGCGCATAATATTATTTTATTGAAAAATGTATGTTTGAAAATAATAGACAAAATGATGTATTTTGAAAATAATGGGGACCAAACAAGGGCGAAATGAACTATTTGGCATGGATACTCTTATTAGGGTGGCATGTTCATATCGACACATGTTGTGTCATGCCGGACATAGACGCTCATATATTCTACCAGTCATTTTCTTTATTTGGTAGTAATAATATATAGAGCTTGTTTCAACCCCATTTTTTTTTCTTATGAATGCATTTTGGAATAGATTGATGAAGAATGCGTGATTGAAAAATAAGGAAAAATTTTGGGGTTTCCGTATAATATTATTTTATTGAAGAATCTGTGGTTGAAAAGAAGAGAGAAAAATGTGTTTTGATAATAATGCGGATCAAACAAGGCATAGTTTGACCTGGAGTTATTTTCATATAACAAATATTTACTCTTCTTAATTCTCTTTAAAAGATTTCACCTACAAAAATCAAAGCTAACAAGTAACAAATTATTGATTTTATTAAAAATAAAAAGTATGAAAATAAAGCTATTCTTGTAAAGGTACAATTTGAAAGAATTTAAATTGATGTCCCTAGTGTGTCCTTGTCATACTTTTTTAAAAAATAAAGGTTCGGCATTCCGTGGCTGTGCTTCGGAAATAAAGATCCTAAAGTAACAAACTTTCAACACTCCAGTCAAGCTGGAGCATAGATATCAATAACACCCATCCTGTTAATAATTGCATCAAAAGTGAGAGCATCCTTTCAGTAATGTGTCTGCAAGTTGTTTTGTAGTCACACTTTGATGAAGTGCCTGTCAACTTCGGCACTTCATCGTGTTTGACCATATTGAACTGTATTGTGGGGAATACTAATTGCAACCTTGTTCTCACATTAGATCCTCGTAGATTACTGAGAATAATCCCGAGCCACAAAACTTAAAAAATTCCATGTGATATGGCTTTAAATTTCGCTTCAACGCTAGATCTAGCTACTGCCAATTGCTTTTTACTTGTCCATTTTACTATGTTCTTCCCGCAAATGTACAATAACCTAATATCGTTCTTCTATAAAAATAGATCCAACCCAATCAGTTTCATTGTATGCTTCAACGTGTAAATGCCTATTTGGTTTTTGGCCAATAACACAAGCTAATCTCTATGTATGCTATCGTAAGGGAAACCACGATATATTTGCTATATCCCTCATTTTAACCTTACATGAGAATTGACCTTAGTTAACCCCAAAAGTTGGGAGTTGGAAGCTTTAATTGTCCAAACATAAAGTTCAGCCCCTAAAATGGCCCAAAAATTATAATTTCCAAGATTGGACACCTTGACCCTGAATAGCTTCAAGACAAGATCTGCATGAAAATAATATTTTTTTCTACCTTTTGAGTGTTTTCGTTCGAATTTGTCAGTTACATGGAGATGGTGAATTATTATTATTATTTTTTTTGAAAGGTAATCAAATTTTATTAAAAAGCGTAATACACAGGGAGTGTATATCACTTTAAATCAGAAAGTAAACACAAAAA
>CAIGRO010059894.1:0-24091 GCA_903798355.1 Fraxinus baroniana
TTTTCTTCTTTTTTCAACCATATATTTCTCATCACATAACTTCAAAAAAATGTATTCTTTCATTTTAATGTACATCAAACCATAGTTTTAAAAACTGGACCGGACCTTGATCCGGTCCAAGCCAGAATAATTTTTAAGTACACAGACAGCCTGCTAACAACCAAACGCACTCTAATATATAAATTCAGTCAAAATCAAATATTAATTTTAATCAACAATTAATAGAGTCGACAATCCTTTGATTCTCCCATCCTTGCGAGCACTTCTCTCTCTCTCTCTCTCTCAATCAAGAGTCAAATCCTATTTTTTTTAACTTGATTATATTTTAAGTATTCCAATAATAAAATATCATGTAACATTATGTTAACCTTTCTACTAATTTATCTAGCACCGTCGCATTATATATATGTATATATATATGAATAATTCTTGATGTATTGGTACATAGGGGTGTCCATACATACGTACATACATACATACATATGTGTGTGTTCGCGCATCAATCCATTTTATATATCTATCCTCCCTTCCCTTCTTGCTTCTTTCATTTGTTTTTACCCTCCAGTAATCTCTCTCTTTCTCTCCAATCGGGTTTTTAATAAATTTTGATAACAATTAATAAAACGTGTAGTTAAAAAATTAATAAAAATGGCGGATCCTATGAAATGTGTTGTTCAACTTAATTATTGATTTTGATTTAAGTTCTTAAGTTGCACCGAATATGAGCTATATATAATTATATTAATATATACACAAATATGTGGGTGTGTATCTATATATATAGCCTAGTATCTAAAACCTAAAGCCCACTTCAGTTACACAAACCAACTTATATAGTATTAGTATCTGCTTATTGTCGCGTATACTCATTAGCCATGAATTATGAAGCAAATACTTCTCTTACTTTGAGTTCATCAAGAAATAAGCTAAACCTAAACCTAGTACTAGACCCTTTGTCGTCATCAACTTTGGAACCAGTACGAGTTTTTTCTTGCAACTTTTGCGGGAGGAACTTCTACAGTTCACAGGCTCTTGGAGGGCACCAAAATGCTCACAAACTGGAGAGAACCTTAGCCAAGAAAAGCAGAGAATTATGCTCGGCAGTTAAGCCACATGCCGGAATAGACCAGCGGCAGCCTCCAACCGATGCTTCTGGTGGCGACCGGAGCCACTTGCCGGGGGTGTTCATCGGGATTGATCAGCAAGCTCATGCTGGTAGGTTTAACAGTGATATGAATTATGGAATAAGCAATTATTGGACTGATGAATACGATAAGGGAGAGAGTGTTGAAGAAGAGCTCGGTCAACTTGACTTGTCTCTTAGGCTTTGACCTTCGTCGACTACGAAAAATTCATCTGTAGGAATTTCATCGATGAAATATTTCACAGATGAAATCTTGGCACGTCGTGTTTTTTTAAAATTGATTTTCTAGATGAGTACGAAGAGAATCGTGTATGCAAATTAGAAACTAGAATTGGCAAAGGGAAAATGTTATTGGGGATGTATTTTGGATATATCGTACGATGTTTTTCGAATAAGTTTGTTTGGCACGTCAAATCCAATGAGATTGAATAAAATTATTGATGGAGCATGTACCGATAGTTTGTTCAATCCAATTTATCTAGTGCGCTGAATTTGCCCGACTTCTTTTCGTACTAATTGTGCAACTAGCATGAAATATCGTAACCAACTTCTCAACTGAGGAATGTGTTAAAAATCAATGGTACGATTTTCTCTAATAAGTCATTTCATTTTATGATTATGCTCTACCAGCACCTTCTTTAGGCAAGTCATGCCCATAAATCTTTGAAGATAATGTCTCACTTTGGCATTCCATCACATATTGTCCTGATTAGATGCTTCAAACTTAGGATAATTTTACTTAGTCTAGTACACTTCAATTCCGCAATTTGATATGTAACGTACATCGTGGGACCTGACACGAACCAATAATCATCAAATTCAAAAAATTATTGAAGTCATTAACATCAACTCGATTTAGTTTACATGTCATTAGGGATGACAAAAAAGTTCGTCGGAGCCGGGTCCGGCTCGGGCTCGGTTACAACGAGCCGAGGCTCGGGCCGAGCCTCATTTTCCCCAAAAAAGCTCGACACAAAAAGTTCAAGCCAAACTTGAGATTTTTTTATTTAATTTATAACATGTAAAAACTGTGCAAATTTTAAATAAAATTCATTTTTTATATCTAAACTGTAAAAAATAAAATAAAACCCGAGCCGGCTTAGTTTGGGTTGGGCTCGGCTCGACTTGGCCCGCTAAGGCTCGGGCAGAAAACTCGAGTCGAGCCTCTTTTTTTTGGCCGGACTCGGCTCGACTCGGTTCGTTGCCACCCCTACATGACACTTAAAGCAGTATAATTGTCGTAATTTGTAATCCTTTTCTCTCAAGTTCACGTGAACGATTAATACTTATGTCAAAAAAGACCAAACAATGTAATTTTTGAATAATTACAGTCTACAATCTTTTTGGAAAATTACAATATCTATATATTGCTATTGTAACCTATAAAATCATGAGGTATACTCGGGTTCATGTTCTGCGCTAGCATTTGATAATCCCAACGTTAACTTTATTTTAGTAAAAAATAGTTTCATTGGATAGTGCAATCCCTACATATATTAGTATTTTATTTATAAATATTTACTATTCATTTTTTTCTAAGAAAAAATTGTTTCAATAATTTTAAAGTGTTGCATTTTTAATATCGTACTTTTTTCTGCGTATAGTATTTTGTACAAAATAAAAAGTTGTTGCAGTATCGTTAATTTTTCAATTTAGAGCTTGTTTGGTAGAGATTAAAATCGGATTAAAATTGAAAAATTAGCCGTTATTGTTGACTTTTATTAGACGGGTAAGACTCAATAACGACCATATTTTCAATTTTAATTGGATTTTAATTGTTACCAAACAGGTCTTTATATTTACTTTATTTTAGGAATTTTTCATTTTTAATTCAAGAGTAAAAAAAAATAATGGAGGCAAGAAAAACTTTTAGGTTGTGTTTGATTGCCACAATTTTCCATGGAATTTGGAAAATGAATTCCATTTTCTTGGTTTTGACTTGTTTGATTGCCACAATTTTCTAGGCAAAACTTTTTCCCCCACCCCTATTTTCCTCATTTCCTCAAAATTGATGAGGAAAAGTTTTTCTAGGTGCTGATGCCCTTTTTTTATTTTTTGGCAAAAACAAATTTCATAAGCAGTTGCAAAACATAAAAATTATTCATTTTAATGGACAATTTTCATGTAAAACAAAGCCAAACGAATACTAATTTTTGATTAAAAAAATTGATTTTTTTAGGAAATTTTTTTTCCCTTTTTTTTTTTTTACTTTTTGACAATAGAAACAAATTTTATAATCAATTGTGAAAAAAATTATCACTTTAATGTACAATTTCCATGCAAAACAAAGCGAAAAGAACACAAAATGTAAAAATTTTCCGGGTGAAAAATTATACCAATCAAACATACTAAATTAATAATTCCTTACAAAACAATTTCTATGCAATTACTTTCCTTGAAATTCATTTTCTTTCCACCAATTTTCCACCTTTGCAATCAAACGAACCCTTGGTGAAAATTCAATTTAGTCATCAAATATTATATTGTTTCAATATTTAGCCCATGTTTGGTACACATTAAAATTTTCATTTTCATTTTTCTACTCATTTTCAACCACACATTTTTCAATAAAAAAAATATTTTTCATCACATTGATAATTTTTCCTTCTTTTCAACCACACATTCTCCATTAATCTACTATTTCAGAATACATTATTTCGAAATAATGTGGCTCAAACACACCCTTAATGAAGGACAATTTAATTTATTTCAGTATCTCGTACTGTTTGTACAACTATAATAAAATATTGAAAACCATCTTATTAGTTGAGGGATGTGTTAAAAAATCATTGTTGCAATTTCTCTAATTGTAAGAACGTGAAGTCATTTCATTTTGTGATTATGCTTTACCAGCACCCACTTTAGGCAAGTCATGCCCATAAATCTTTGAAGATAATGTATCACTTTTGCATTCCATCACATATTTTTGCCTGATTAGATGCTTCAAGCAAAGGATAATTTAACTTAGTTTAGTACACTTCAATTCCGCAATTCGATACGTAACGTACATCGTGGGACCTATCACGAACAATAATCATTAAATTCAAAAAATATCGAAGGCATTAGCACCGAACACTCATGACAGTTTGGTAGTCGTATCTGTTATTCTTTTTTTCTTGAGTTCACGTGAATGATTAGTACTTACGTCGAAAAGTATCGATGATCATTTAAATCAAAAAAATTATTGAGTCATTAGCACCGTCTCGATTCAGTTTACATAACACTTATAGTTGTTTAATTGTCGTTATATGTTATCCTTTTTTCTCGAGTTCACGTGAATGATTAATAATTATGTCTAGAAGTATCTAACGATATAATAAATATTTTTGATATTTTTTTTCTTTAATACTTTTAACTTCATAGATAATGAATCATCGTACGCACCATGAAATCGCTTTGGACTTCAAGGGTGTAAAAAAGTGTGATACATCACTAATGGCTAGCTCAATAGAAATATGTTTATATTTATTGTTGTATTCATATGCATGAATGTACCAATTTGTTGAAATTATGCATCCACAAGTTGCGTGCCTTTCGACTCAATTCAAGATTCAAAGAATTCTTGAACGATGAACAATCATTTCAGATCTTCACGATCAAAAAGTACTGAATTTTCTTCTAGATAGGCTCTGAAAGGAGAAGGGAGACTGAAATGCAAATATGTATCTATTATTGAATTAACTTGACCCGATAGTACTCAATATGCATTTGGCTGCCCCCAATGCCCTCGAGAAAATATAATACTACATCATAAATAAAAACAAAAACATTTGTAATCTTCAAAAAGTCGCGAACTCTAAGTTCAAGTAAGGGCAACTATAAATAAAAACGTACTGAAAAGATATATTGTCAAGAAAACTGCTGTTGCATAGGGAAGAATATCATCGAGAACACAACAGTTTTGGGAAAAATAAATAAATCATAAAGATCTACAAGAAGAGAATGACAATAACGTTGGAGAAATCTTAGACGTGAATGAAATCATATATCAAGATTGTGTTGAAACTAAATCATTCACTACAATCGAAACATAGATGAAATCGACATAGAGCCCAATAGATTCAAAGCATGTTTTTACCCAAATAAATCCGATATTATCTTCCTAGTCCTTCATGCTACGGTGCTGTGCCTAATTTATCCTTATTTTTTAGTAGAAGCGGCTGATCAACATTAAAACTAGGTAGTTAACAGATAGTAACATTTTTTTTTAAAAAAAAATTCTAACATGACTAACTTCTACCTATTCCCCATTCGGGGATGGTAACAACCTTCTAATAAATTTTCAATTGTAGCACTATTATATTTGTTCTACCAATTTAAAAGATAAATTCAACCCCTCAATTAAAATATCAATATTAATTCCGTTTAAGTTACTAAAATGGATTTTGACGAGTCCAAAATGATGATGCTGATTTCACTCACAAAATGCTTATGAGGCATATCTTCTACCTAGGGGTGAGTAAAACCCAAATCAACCCACCTAAATAGCCCAACCCGACCGGTTTGGATCGGTTTTTTTGTGATTTTTCAGCTGGGTTCGGGTTTTGGGTACCGACCGGTTTGGGTCGATTTTTTGTGATTTTTCAATTGGGTTCGGGTTTTGGATTAAGAAGCAAGTTGGGTTGGGTCGGTTCGCGGGTTGACTCTTGAAAATCGAGTTAACCCAACCCGACCCACTAACACAAAAAAAAAAAACATGAAAACCTAGCCCAACAGAAAAAAAACGCAACCCCAGTCGGCCAGTCCACATAACGCAATCTCCAATGCCCAAATCCATTGGCCGTTTGAATCACCAAACAGATCTAGAGCTTGTTTAGTATGGATTTTTTGGAGGAAAAATTGATTTTTAATAGTGATATGATGGAAAATGTGTGGTTGAAAAAGAAGAAAAAATTATTGACGTGATGAAAAATATTATTTTATTGAAAAATGTGTGGTTAAAAATGAGAATTGATTTACTGTAGAATTTGAGAATCTGTAACAAACAGGCCTAACATTTAATTAATTCACCACATAGGTTGGAATCTAATAGTCACAAAAATGCTTTCCCCTTATCTCGAAGTGGTCTCTAGCGGCTCCCCAATCAGCTGGTCTTCAATTAACGGATAACTGACCGGCGACGGAGTCCGAGTGTGGCAAGACATGGCTGTTGTTCATCAAAGACGAAGTGGATGACATGGATGAGTTCAAACTCGACGACTTCCCGTTGTTGAACGGTGAACTGCTCATCCCTCTCGCAGATGATGCCGCCATTGCTCAAATATAAGAAAATTTATCACCCAATCAATGCTTATACATCAATGTATGTATATCTCTCCAGATGGCAGATTTAGTAAATCTGTAAACCTAAGTACATTGTTCGATTTCAAAAACAAAAATGGGTGTTTTATTGAAGGGCTTTTTCAGTGATGTCTTGCATGGTGTGGACGCAATCTTGATTAATGATTCTGCCTATATCACGGTCGGCTTGTAGTGGGGGTTCATAGCTGAGATCATGGACGAAAGATTGCTCTTACAGTAATCACGTGCTGTGGATATATCTTCCTTTTTTATATATGGATATGCCATTTTTCGTTGGATATTTGATTAGGCATAATATTTTTCCATTGCTTGCCACAAACTAATTCAATAGTAAGCTAATCATCTAACAATGCACAAATGAACAGCCAAACTGAAGAGCACAAGGAAAAACTACCCTAAACCCGCCCAAAAAAGCCCAAACAACTCAATGATATGTACAAAATGATGTAGAACGTGGGTATACCCTAGGAGAATCGTAAAAACATAAATTATTACTAAACAAATGAAAGCAAAGAATCAAAACACTCAAAAAAAATCTGAAAAATCGAGAAATAATGGGTTTTTGAATCAATACCTTGAAAATCTGTTGAAAACCGTAGAAAATCACCAAATGATGAATGTTATATGGTAAACAAGTGATGAATAGTATCAATTTGAGATGGTTGAGTGAGATTTTGAGAGAAATGAAAGGAAACTTGGAATTTTTGAGTAAAAACCCTAAAAAAATAACGTTAAAATTCAAAAAAACGGTCGGTCGCTCGAGCTATAGTCGAGCGATAAACGAATGAGCCAGTTTCTGCTTCTGTCGCTCGAGCTTGGCTCAACGACAAGCTAGCGAAAACTTGTTGACAAGAACAAAACTTAATTTCTGAAATTAAAGAAAAATAGCACCTTTTTAATACTATTTAAAATTTGTCTTTTTCCAATAATATTTAAATTTAACAAAGCCTTTGACCACCCAATGAACTTCAAACACGCATGTATGCACAAGTAGAGCATTATCAATAGAAACTTTCCTACGTACTTAATCAAGTTTGAAATGGAGTAAAGTATATAAGTGACTCACACGTGTTAAGTGTCACCATTCTCTCATGAACATGACTTCAAACCTTAAATTTGTAAGAAGTGAGATGCGAATATCGCTGTTAAATAAACATTTTCCTTACTAATGAAAGTCAAACTCATAAAGTCTTTAAGACCTGAAAACGAGCTCTATTACATAAATATTTTTTCTTTTCAACCCCTGAATTTGAGCATAGACTATTATGTCATTTTTCTCATTTATTGCATCTTATGTGCAGACTCTTATTCATTAAACGATCAAATTAACCCATGTAATGAGCTTTAGGTCGATTAACCCAAATCAGTTGACTATAGACACTAGGTTATAAGAAACCCATCGAACTTAATTACTCGAGTCAAATAGGCTTCAAACAAAATTATAAGAGGAACCAAAACTTCCTTTTTTTATTTTTTTATATTAAATAATACATGGAGATTTATCATGAGATGATGTCATCTAAATATAGGTCAATTCACGTTCAAGATAACCTTATCAACAGATGACAGTCATCCCAAATCTCTCACATACGGTCTAGATTCACTCACAAGATCACAGTGTATGCTGTGCAAATGGTACATGAAGAAACATATACCCAATGCTCCACGTTAAATCGAACCAAGTAATGGAAATGACATTATATAATAAATAAATGCATATTTCATCACAAATGCTATATTTTAGCACACCATTAAGTGTCTAGAACCTGAAAACACAAAATTTTATTTTTAAAACAAATAAATACCAAACCAAATAAAAAACTCAAAACAAAATAAAGGCAAACACACAAGCAAGTGAGATGCATATAGGAATGAGTGGACTCAATGAACTATCCATGCATACACGTATGACTCGAATTACAACCAAATATAGATGCTCTTGCCTTTAAGAGCATGATCACTCACAGGAACTTCTAGGTCTCTCATTTTAACCTAAGCCTTTTATAGAAGAAGAAGTGATTTTAGTTAACTGACTCATCATCTCAGTTAAATAGCTAACTTGATTGGCAAGAAAATTAACCTTGCTAGAGAAATCATGTTTCTTACTTCTAGTCACAAGTTTACGACACCTGGGTTTTGTATGTCCCTAAGCACCACAATGATGGCAAGACGTTAAGTTGGGTCTTCTTTTACGAAACCTCCCGACAAGCGCGGATGGAAAAAGTTTGTTCGAGCATCAAATGCAACTTGAAGAGCATTTGATGAAAACCCCTTTAACGCGGGGGAAAGGCCGATTCTAGTCACAAGTTTACGACACCTGGGTTTTGTATGTCCCTAAGCACCACAATGATGGCAAGACGTTAAGTTGGGTCTTCTTTTACGAAACCTCCCAAAAAGCGCGGATGTGGGAATAAACATAGGTTCGGAGTTTGTTGCTGATACATAGAACAATTGACCCTGCGTTATTTAGTAGGTCTCGATCCTAAGGTATGCCTGACATTTGGTTCAGGATAAATAATGTTCCGAGCTTTGTTGGTGGCCGGACGAACGTTGTCTTGGATGTACCAGCAGTGGTGTTGCCACTATGAACGTAACCCAGACCATGCCTATTTCCAGCAGGCTTATTCATTTCCAATAGATTATCCAATTTCTGTGAACCACTCATGAATGATTGAAGTTGAGTGTTAGATTTTTCAAGATCGTTCGATACAGATTTGATTTTGGCTCCAAGGTTCGTTGACAAGCTTCAACTCACTTAATTTTTTGGTGGAGTCTTGAAGGCCACCCAAGAGTTTTTCTTTCTCTCGTTCAAGATCATTCACCTTTTTCAACACAGTCGTATTGACCTTTTTGATCTTTAGAGTCTCCTCAAATAATTCACGATATGAGTCATGAATATCATATTTATCATCAGACTCTTCCTCGGATTTTTCACTCCGTTCATCACTCTCATTCATATCAATTTCCTTATCAGATTCTATTGTAGCAATAGAAGTTAAGGCCAAGAAATTTTGTTCATCTTCACCACCAGAGGTATCCCTATGTGCACTCGAATCAAATTTCTCATCACTCAATGTCACTGCTAATGCCTCGCGTCTTTCTTTATTTAAGCTCATATTTAGATTATGACATTCATTCATATAGTGACCGTAACCCTTATACTCGTGACATTGAACAGATTGATTTTTCTTAATGGAAATCCTAGAAGTATTTTTCTCACATCTATCTTTCGAGACTTTATTAGGAACTTCATTTCTTTGTTCTTGAGTTTTTCTCCTATTCCTCACGACCTTCTGAAAATTTTTAACGAAATAGGCTATTTCATCATTTATAAGTGTCTCATTATCAATAGACTCACTTTCTTCTTCTCTAATAGTCTTCATGGCATTGGATTTAACATTTTTAAGTTGAGAAATAGTAAGTTCATAAGTTTGAAGGGATCCTACAAGTTTTTCAGTTTTTACGATATCTAAGTCCTTACTCTGCCTAAACCTTTCAGGTAGGGATCTAAAGACTTTTCTAAAAAAAATTTTACTTGGGGATCCTTTCACCTAGATTGAAGCTCCAATTAACTATGTCATTGAGCTTAGCGTAGAAATCAGCAAATGACTCATCATCCACCATCATTATTTCTTCAAACCTAGAGGTCAATATTTGCAATTTAGAGTTTTTCATAATTTTAGTTCCTTCATGTGTGATTTCTAGACTATCCTAAACTTCGTTAGCAATCTCACACATCGACACTCTCCTAAATTCTTCTGCAGAAACGGCCATGATTAGGGCATGTAAGGCTTTGTTGTTCCAGTTACAC
Organism: Fraxinus baroniana; assembly: GCA_903798355.1. NCBI lineage: Eukaryota > Viridiplantae > Streptophyta > Magnoliopsida > Lamiales > Oleaceae > Fraxinus > Fraxinus baroniana. The sequence goes on from CAIGRO010059894.1 coordinate 10,257, forward strand.
TCATCTAAATTCATTTTCGTCCATAGAGAAATATCAGTAGGTATGACTACACCAGCAACTATAGTTAAAGGTGGAGTCCACCCAATTTGAATGCTCAACCAAATACATTCATCTAAACCTTTAAGGAAAGCTCTCATTCAAACTTTCTAATAAACATAATTGCTTCCGTCAAAGAACGGAGGCACAGACAACGACTAACTCATCTAGAAATTACAAATGGTCAGGAATCGAATTAATGCTTTGATACCAATTGATATTTACGTAGTTCGACCCTAACAATATCTAGAGGGTGGTGAATGGTATTAATGTGGAATTAAAATTATGTTTAGATTTAATCAGCAACATGTCACTAATTAAATTATTATTCTAGATGATTAAACATGCAGATCTATTTTTCCTATGTTTGAATACCATAAATATAGTAAGCAATAAATAACATAAGGATGATCACGGAGAAATCCTAACTGGGTAAAAACTCTGGGCACTTTGCCAATCAAATATCCACTATAAGTGATTCTTTAACTTATAGTTTACCAGACTAGACGATGACACGTACTATCTGATCTCCTGACTGCAATTCCAATAGCTCTCCTGAATTCTGTGTTCCTACACCAATTTTAAAAGTAATTTCCAATGTTTTCATGGATTTTGCTCTCCTGCAGCAACTCCTAACTTTATGGAATCGTCTATCTCATGTGGATCCACGAAGAACAGCGCATTCTTCACCAACTAGAACTCCAAATACCTTCCCTTGATCTTCAGCAACTCTGACAAAAATGGAGGAAGTAGCGATTTGGTATTTGGATTGTGAAACATATGTTTTTTACCACTAAAAACTGATCTCAATGAATAATGAAGGTTGAAAGCTTCAAAGATGGAGAGAATAAGAAATACTATGTTTGTTCAATGTTCAACCTTAGGAAAATATGTTCTGTTGCTTAAGAGTATTTATAGGTAGGTTATAAAACGAGTGGGTCGGGAAAAAAGCCTTTAAGAATCAAATTAATAAAATTTCGGATAACACTGTCACTCGAACAAGGGCTCAGCGACAGATTGCCGCTTGAGAGAAGAAGGGACAACAGTCTAGAGACGATGTTTCTTTTTTTTTTGTAGCTTGAGCCAAACTTTGACGAAAATCTAGCAAAAATTCGCATCATTTTTGCTTTGTTTCCCATTCTCGAAACCCTAGACCTAAAAACATACTTTTGATAATTTGCACATAACTCCTTGACTTTTTACAATCTATCAATTTTAGTCCTTTTGTTGCCAATTACACAATATCCAAAAACCTAACAGTAACAAATTCCCTAAAGTTCTGACCACTTTAGTTTGACTATCGGTCTAAGGATGCGACTTGTTGCTGAGTTTTATTTCTATCCCAAACTTCTTCCACAAAGTCGACCAAAAATAAGCTAAGAACTTTGTATCTTAATTGGGACTAATGGATCAAGGGGGCCCATGTAGTCTGACAATATCTTGGAAGAACAATTTCGCCAATGTAGTGCATCACGGTGTTTTGACAAAGAACAAAATGTTCCATTTTGGATAATCGATCCACCACAACAAAAATAAAACAAAATGTTTCATTTTGGATAATCCATTTTCAATCTGCTCAAACTTCTCTCTATTCTTCTTCTTCTTCTTCTTCTTCTTCTTCAAGCAATCCATTATAAGAGCCACAACATTGCTATTTCGTATAAACCACCTATAGAAAGTAGCAAGTCCATGAAAACTTCGTACCTCGATAACGAAACTCACTGTTGCCAATCTCCGATTACCTGAATTTTCTCCTCAACCACATGTATCCCTTCAAAATGACAACATTCCCCCGAAATAGAATGCTATTTGTCATAAAGCTACATTTTTTTAGATTGATGATTAACTCATTATCTTATACTTCCATCACTTTCTTCAATTTTTTTCGTGATCAATTTTACTTTGACTATAAATCAGAATATTGTCAAAATAAATGACAACAAATCTGCTCAAAAATGGTTTCAAAACCTTATTCATCAGCTGTATAAAAGTCCTTGGTGTGTTGGAAAAGCCAAAAGACATAATCAGTCACTTATATAAGCCATCCTTTGTCTAGAAAGTTGTTTTCCACTCATCATTGGGCTTGATCCAAATCTGGTGATACTCGCTCTTCAAATCAATAATAAAAAAACACAACAGATATAGCCACTAATCTAACGTATCATCCATCATCGATATATAAACTACACGACAATTTTGTTGATAGCTCGACTTCAACACAAATTCGCCTCCATCTTTATTTGATACTAGTAAGACTCGTACTGCACATGTACTAATACTTTCCTTGATGTGACCCTTTTACAGTAACTCCTCAACTTTTTCTCAAGAAATTTCACTCTCTTTTCGATTCATCCGATAATAGGACAGGTTTAGCCGATGGATCCCAGGGACAAAAGCAACTTGATGCTGATTATCTTGCATAAGAGGTAATTCTTGTGGTTGTGCAGTCACACCCTAAAACTCATCTAATAATTTTTTGATTGATCCAAGAACTTCATTGACGACTTTTTTTGTCTTAGCTTCTAAAGTAAAAATCCTTCGAAACTTCTTTACATCCTAGGAAAACTCACTAGCTAAATCTGCAATAGTTGAGAAAACCTTTCTTCCCACTTTAGTGTACTATATGATGGTGCAACCATGATCTTTTTATCTTTCCACTAAAACATATAGGTGTTCTCTCCATCCTTATGTACGATATCCACATCAAACTACCACGATCTGCCTAATAGGATATAACATGTATCGATCTCAACAACATCACAAATAACTTCTGATTTATAGAAGGTTCCCATGGACAAAGGTATCTTACAAACTCGAGTCACTGAATAGACGGACTCTTTATAGTCCACTCAATTTGATAATGGTTAGATATGGTTCATATATGGTTCGATTGACAGCTTCAAATGACCTACCAACTTCTTGGCGATCAGATTCTCACAATTGCAACTATCTATGATCAAACTACAAACAATGGCACATACTTAACACTTGGCCTGAAAGATCTTCCTTCATTGAGTTAACTTTTCCTGCTTGAGCGAGCATAAGATTTTCTGCACAATACACACAAAATCTCCTTTTCTTTCTCCACACACTTCATCTGTATATTCTTTTTCTTCTTCTTTCTATCTCTGACATATTCTTTATATTCATCCTCTTCATTTATTGTATCCACTACATGTATTGATCCTTGTTCAAGACACTCATTCAATTTATATCTGAGTTTTCTATACCTATAACACTTTCCAACATCAAGTTTTGCATACGGACTGGTTCCACTATAACGATAATCACAAATGGTTTGGTCATGGTTTTGAACAAACGTGGCTATTCTAGTTCTCTTAGAATTGTATCATCTGAATTCTTCCTAAATGGTAGAGGTCGTCATGATTGTAGTGCAAGCTATGATTCTACTTGGAATGCCATCTCCCTATGTCTATTAATGAAATGAATGGGCTGAACCCCCATCTTATCCTGTATCTCATATTTTAATCCTCTTATAAACCATACAATCTTATAATCATCAGCCTTGATTACATCACAACAATATTATATCCTCAAGAACTCTTCAAGATAGATAACCACCAAATGATTTCCTTGCATGCAGTTCAAAAATTGTCGATACAAGGTCTGTACATAGTCTCTAGGAAGAAATCATTGTTGTAACAATTCTTTCATCGTGATCTGTTCCTTTATAGGTTGTTACTTCAGCCTGTTATGTTCATCGAGAATACTTTTCCACCAAACTCGTGCTCCTTCCTTAAGTTTGAACTCAACAATGCAACCTTACATTCTTCGCTAACCTCCATGATTTCGAAAAATCATAACCAGCTAAGAAAAGCTTCCACATCTAAACTCCCATTGAAAACATGACTCTCCACTTTGACTTTGTAACCATCATAGTCATTATGACGAACATTATAATAAAATGGGGTCGAAACTAAGGTCGGATTGATAGGAACAACAACCTGAACATGGTCGATGGGTAGTTGCTACCTGGATTATTGCCTCTAAGATTCAAGGAAGCTAGTACGTCCTTGAGTTGATTGCCTAGTTCTTCTAGATGATTGCCTACTTTTTGCTTATTAGTCTCAATTGCATCCATTCTCGTCTCAAAGTCTTCATCTGATCATCTGCCATTGCTCTAATACCATCGACACAAGATGAAAAACGTGATAATAATAAAATGTTCTTGTTCGTAACACACGAACGGGAGTTTTCCAAAATTTCGTTCTAATTGACATGAAAACCATTTGGAATCCACCAAATAATTATTGGAATCTACCGATTAATGGAAGAACTAAAATATTTTATTAAAAATGAATGTCTTGTTTTTACAAACTTAACACGTATTTATAGACTCAAAATAAATTCTAATCAAAGTGAAACCCTATTTCTATAGAAATATCCAAAAGAACTACAAACTACAAATCAAATCCAATTAAAACAAAAAATATTAAAATGAAAAAAACACCCTTAAACTAACTAAAAATAGAAAAACGTAAAAATGTACCCCTAAGCAACGGAATTTGACCTTGAAAGTTTTGTTACACATTAAAAATGTGCTAAATTAAAAAATGCTTTCGGATTTAGTCTCAAACGAAAATTTGACAATTGATCTCAAAGTTATGCGCATTTTCATATATCTTTTTAATTCCTTCACTTTTTTAATTGGTTTAGGATTTTCTCTTGTAATTGATCCGCATCATTTTATCTTTATATATTTCATTGTTGAAAATGCACGCTAAAGTGATCGGGGTAAAAACAGGTAATGTCAATACAAGATGAATCAATCTAATCACCATAATACATGTCTGCGACCTTCTATAATCAATTAATTATTAAAATAACTTAAGTAGTAGCTACTTACCGACAAGTACCATCCTTCATATCTAACTCATAATGTCGCAACTCATGATTTAAAGTACGAATGTCTTGCTTTTAAAAATCTTAAGGATATAATTCTTCTACATGTAAATATAACGGCTCTTAAATGATTAAATTGAATCATTAGGATCCAAAGCTATACTTAGAGAGAGAAAATCTACTGATATAACATTAAATATTGGAAATAACTCAATTAGTGCAAAAACTATTGTTTCATTAAAAACATCAAAGTGGCAATGATGTTCCGGTGTCGTTTGATCATGATAACGATTAATCTTGTACAACTATATAGATTAGGTGTGTCAATCTCATTTCTTGAGAAAAACTTTCACTTCTCGAAAGAAATTTCTCGTACATATCATCTTTCATTTAAAAAAATCATTTTGTATAAGAAACAAATTAAATACCAACTAAGATCTTGAGATTTTATTTGAAGAGTTTGACAAAGAAAATCATTATAATCTTGTACATTAAATGCAAGCAGAACATAAACTTGTGTGAGTTCGCTAGATGCCATTAGATTGATCAAGATTATAAGTTAGTTGGACCTTACGTGCAGAATTACTCTAATTAAAGCAGCTAGTCACTTTTAATTAGTTTCTAGATGGTTAAGCATACAATCCAGTTTCCCTAAGTTGAATTACCGCAGTTGTAATATTTGGAAAGCAATAAATAACACAAAATTTGATGACAGAGAAATCCAACTGGGTAAATTTTTTCGGACCAAGTCAGTTACCTGCACTATAGACAATGTGGGTTACAGTTTAATTCCAAACTAATTCCACTAGTTGTTGTAAACCCTGCAACTTTAAAATCTGCTTCTCATTCCAGCCTTACAATTTGCTACTGTTGATATTGTCCAGCCAACCCCACTAAATCTCCTAATCTACCTCATGTAACTTCCAAGATCTGATGTCTTAGTCTCACGATCTTTTGCACACGTCTTTTTCAAGTGGATACCCATGAATCACATATTCATGTTTTTCTTTCTGCTCTTGACTCCCTTCCTCAAAGTGTTAAGGAAGTCAAGTGTTTTGGATTAGAAACTCTGATATTTTCCAAATCCAGGTTGCCGAATCACAAGAATAATATGTTTGCTTTTACCAAAGAATTATGCTCTTGGATCTCTCAAAATAAAATGTGGACGTGTTATGCAATGAAAGCACAATGAAGCAACCTTGTGAAATTCATCCCAGACATATATATTTATATTTGGGGATGCTTTGGTGGTATAGGCCTTGTAAAACTCTTCAAGAATCATGAATTAGGTCTGCTCGCATAAATATGTAACTTGAGCGAGGGAGCCTTTCGCTCGAGCGAGGTGCTATCGCTCGAGGTAAAATGCGAGCAACGACTCTTCTGCTTCTTACACTAGAGCTTGAGTTAGGTGAGCAGCTAGCAAAATTTCGGCACCGCGTTTTCCTTATTTTCAAACTCTAACCCTAACCTAACTCGTCTATACAAAATTACATCCAAGTCCTTAGATTTTTACAAGTGTTCAATTAAAACTTTTTTGTTCATAAACATGTCAATTATAATATTAGACCTAACAATCTCTCTTTTTGGCATTTTGTGACAAAACCATACAAATAAAGTGAAGGAAATAAAATATATCAAACTAAACTACCCAAGTTCTTTTACTTCTTGCATTCATTGGTATACATGTCTCCTGAAATCAAAAACTCAATATCCAATGTAAAAGCAGGTGATACAGGAAATCAAAAACTCATAATAAGCATGCTAGTTTAAGACGTGACATTAATGTCAATAATGACACTAACCGAAACATTAACATTACAAAATATCAAAACTCAAATAGCTATGCATATGATATGTAATATAGATGCAATGCACATTCTCTCCCTTACTGCAAACTCGCAATATTTTTATGTAGTAGTCAAATGTTTCTATGTCTCTCCCCAACGACCCATCGAACATAAAATGCAAATATCAATTTTCAATGCTCCCCAGGTGTATATTCTCTCTAATCTCCCATTTTTTGTCACAAATGACTAAGGGTGCAATTTCAAATTCAATTTTAATCATGAATAGACAACAGTTAAAAAAAAAAGCTTATAGCAATGGCAAACATAATTAACAAGTAGTAAACCTCCCCATACTCAGTTTAGGTCAGAATTAAATAAATTCTATAAATGACTCATGTGTGTAAAGTGTCACTAATCCAAGGTAAACAGGATTTCAAACCTTAATTTTGTGAGAAGAGACTTGTTAAACATTACTGCCAATAATTGTATTCTCCTACTAATGAAAGTCAAACCATAAAGTATAGTAGAACCTATAAATTAATGCTCTTTTTTTCATATATCAATTTTTTTAGCATATATAGTTTTTCACATATTTCAAGCTCGTCATATTTTTCACATCTTCCATATTTTCCAAGCTCATCAAGTTTTCATCTTAAGTGCAGGTCCTCCTCCATTAAACAACTAAGATGACTCTTGTAGCGAGCTTTAGGCCGTTAATCCAAGTCAGTTGACCATAGACACCAGGTTTTAAGACAACCCATAGGCATAATTGCTCGAATCAAATAGCCTCGAAGAAGAACATTAAGATATTGAGCTTATTAGGGGATATACTTAGGCTTAGGTCTACTAAAAGTGGTCAATTCATGTTCAAAGTCAACTTATCAACAAGTGATTAACATCTCAAATCTCATACATACGATCAAGTCTCATTTACAATATCATAGTGTGTGCAGTGCAAATGGTATATAAAGACACATATACTAATTACTCCATATCAACCCAAGCAAGTAATGGAAACTATGATACGGCTTATCAACTATGTTCATACATGATCACAACATGCAAGTTTAAGAATGTCGTATATTATGCTGTAATAAAGTTACTAGTCCCATTTTTTTTCCAATTTTTTTTTAATATTTCGTGTTTTTCTGAAAAAATGAATGCACCACACACAAAACAAAACAAAAATCAAACACACAAACCAAAACAAAACATGCATGTGCCAGTGCAAACATGACTAAAATGCACATACATGAAACTAAATCCTAAAAAATAAACAAATAAATGTGATGCATGCAAAAGTCAATAACACATAACAATTAAGCACACACATGCACCAAAAATACCTAATCAGATAGGTATATGAGTGCTCTTACCTTTAAGAGCACTATGATCTATATCAAAATTTTTAAGGTCACCATTTTTCACCTAGCCTTGCCTAGTACGAGAACGATTCCTAGACAATTGTATCACCAACTTGGTCAAACGACTCATTTGATTAGTAAAGAATCCAATCTGACCAACAAACTCTTAATATATATTCCTATTAAAGCTCTTAATTTTTTGTCTATTCAGGAATTGATGACATCTAGGGCGTATGTGTCCCAACTCACCGCAGTAAAAGTAGGTCGGGACAAACCTGAGACCAATATTATGTGAACATTGACGTCTATTCCTAGGTCAACGGGTCCTACGCTGTCTAGTAGGCCTATGTCTAACAAATTCCTTATCCTTAAGATCAGGGTTAGGCACATGTTTGGGCCGGTCAATGGCAGGGACAAACGTGGTCTTAAAAGTACTAGCACTGTTTTCCTTAAAACCTAGATCTCTCTTATTTCCAGTCGGCTTGCCCATTCCTAAAATGTTATCTAACTTTTCAGAAACACTAGAGAAGGCAAGATGTTAAGACTTAGAATATTCTCGATCGCTCAAAAGGTTCTTAACCTGGATTTCTTAGGTTTCTTTCTCAGTGATCAACTCACTGACTCTCCTAGAGGACTTCTCAAGTTTACTGGTGAGGTTCTTAACCTGAGTCTCTAAAGTTTGATTCATAGATTTCACTTCACTCAGGATCGAGGTAGATTCCTTAATGTAAGCTACAAATTTCTCTTTCTCCAACTCAAGTTTCATGACTTCCGTACTTAAGACTTCATTTTTAGTTAGAATTTTAACACTCTCCTCATAGATTCTATCATAAGCCTCATGAATATCTCCCCCACTATCAGAATCTTCTTTTGAATTCTGACAACTACTTATGTTCTCAGTCTTCTCACTCCCCTTATCATATTCATTCTTAACTCTCGTAGTAACGACAATATATTTTTCACTTTCCTCACGAGTTGATTTGTCACTTTGATTGTCCGAGTTAGACTCGTCATTAGTGAGAGTAGCATTCATAGCCTTATCCAAATTTCTTCTACAGCTAGGGCACTCACTCCAAACATGGTCAAAACCTTTACAATTATAACACCTCACCATTTTAGAACTCTTCCTAGATCCAATAAAACCACATCTATGCTTTTCTTAAGGTTTTTGTTTATTCCTAAATATTTTTCAAAAAATTTTAGCGAGGTAAACTAACGTCTCTTCATTAGGAGAATCTGAATCTGAAGACTCTTTATGACTATTCATCATAGTATTTAAGGCCAATGACTTACCGTTTGTAGGTATAGCTAATGTAAGTTCATAAGTCTGCAGAGATCCAACAAATTCTTCAAGCTTAATTGAATCTAAGTCCTTGCTCTCATCTATAGCTGTGACTTTAAGCCTAAACCTACCAGGTAAGGATCTAAGAATTTTTCTTACAATTTTAGGTTCCGAGATTCTCTCACTTAGGTTGAAACTAGAATTCATTATGTCGTTTAAGCTCACATAAAACTCATCAAAAGTTTCATTATCTTTCATCTTAATCTCTTCAAAGCTAGTGGTTAACATTTGTAATTTAGAGTTCTTAATCGCCTAAGTTCCCTCATGTGTGGTTTGTAGGATATCCCAAATTTTTTTGTCAACCTCACACATAGATACTCTCATAAATTTTTCAGGAGACACTTCCATAAATAGAGCATTTAAGGCTTTGCTATTCCAATTACACTCATCTAAGTTTTCTCTAGTCCAATTAGTAATGGGAGTGGGAATAACTTCATTATTAACCATAGAACTAGGGGCAGTCCAACCATTAACCACACTTAACAAAATTCGCTCATCCATAGATTTTAGGAAAACTCTCATTCTAACCTTCCAATATGCATAATTATTGCCATCAAAATATGGTGAAACGGAGAAATCCAATTGGTAAAAACTTTGGGACCAAGGCAGTTACCTCAACTATAGACAATGTGGGTTACAGTTCAATTTCAAACTAGTTTCACTAGCTATTGTAAACCCTGCAACTCCAAGATCTGCTGTTCATTCCTACCTTACGATCTGCTACAGTGATACTGTCCAGTCAACCCCACTAGACCTCTGATCTACCTCATGTAGCTTCCAAGATGTTCTGTCTCATTCTCATGATCTTCTGAACACGTCTCTTCTAAGTGGATACCCAGAAATCACATATTCCTATTCTTCTTCCTACCCTTCAATCCATTCCTCAAAGTGTTAAGGAAGTTATGTGTTTTAAATTAGAACATCTGATTTTTTTTCAAAACCAGGTTGCCAAATCACAAGAATAATATATTTGTTTTCACCAAAGAATTATGCTCTTGGATCTCTCAAAATATGATGTAGATATGTTATGCAATGAAAGCACAATGAAACAATCTTGTGAAATTCGTCCCAGATATCTGTATTTATAGTTGGGACGCTTAGGTGTTATGGATCGTGTAAAACTCTTTAAATCATGAATTAGGTCTGGTCGTATAAATATGTCGCTCGAGTGAGGGTGTTGTCGCTCGAGCGACAGTGAGGCGAAAGGCAGTCAATGACTCTTCTGTTTCTTACGCACGAGCATAAGTCAAGAGAACAGCTAGCGATATTTCGGCACCACGTTTTCCTTGTTTTCAACCTCTAACCATAACCTAACTCATCTATAAGAAATTGCATCCAAGTCCCTGACTTTTCACAAATGTTCAATTAAGACCTTTTTTTATCACAAACATGTCGATTACAACATTGAACCTAACAACTTGAAATAGGACAATTACTCCTGATTGTTGTAAATTGCTCATTTGCTTGGCCCCACTCTAAGACTCACACTCTCTAATCTCCAATCTCCAATGTATACTAAATTTATTTTCTTTGAGCTACTTGTAAAATCTTGAATGCAATTATGAGACAAAGTGATAACATAGAAGACATTGTTTAAATGATAAGAGAATTCTCAAATAACATCAATATCTTTAGCTGCAGAAACCTTTAACAATTGTAATCAGTAGGCAAGATTATGAACATAATTATAAAAATCGGCCTAGGCATCAGCTTCTATAATAAGGCTTCTACAAATAAGGTCCAAATGCTAAAATTATAAACCCTACTTTGAAAGTCCAATACCTCATATATGTAGTCAATAACTTGGAACCTATGGGACTATTGTTGTCCATCTACCTACGTGGCTGCCAACTAAGAAAAGTGTCACTTAAGCATTTACATAGCACTCATATAATAGTGTATCACTCGGCTATCTCTTACCTTAAAGAAAATGAAGGCATATCCACTGCATCGACAACAAGCATCTCGTCGACTATTATCTCGTTAGGCAGTTAGAATAGTGTTCAATGCCTTGACAATGATAACCTTTGAGGCAATATAACTCTATTTAGACTTGTCACTTGTTTCATCATAGGCGAAAAGCAAGGACCCAACTCTTAGCCATATTAGATGGGCCTAAACTCCAAGACAGTTAGGTCCATAGCCTTAAAGCCTTAGGATAGTTGTAACATGAGACCTTGAGCCACGTACAAGATTGATGTGACATCTTTACAAGGATAACTACGAGTCAAATACCCTCTTTCTCGTCTAAGACATTGTGAAAAGGTACCATGCCTATGATGGGTATGATGTAGTCTTTTAACGCTTGATATATGAGTTGTTAGGTTGTGACCACATGTCAAGAATCTATGACATCACAAACTCATTAATTTGCCTTTAAATACTTACTCTTGGTTAGATTTGAAGGTAATCAAGAATTTGATATTCTCACTCCAAAATATAAAACCTTATTTCCCTTTTTCTTCTTCATTTGAGCCTCTTCCACACCTAATATATTTTGCTGTCTTTTTTTTTTTCTTGACACGATGATCGGATCAGGTACAATCGCAGCCTCTTCCCTTTGTTTGTAGAGGCTTCTGTGTTGAGCCTTTAATGCGTGCATTCCAAATACGAAAATCAGCATAACTCTAATAATAATAATAATAATAAGTTACAAACATATATTTAATTAGGAAATAACCATAGAATCATACTTATTAATTATATTTCTTATAATCACCTCAAAAAATGGCTCCACCAACCAAAGCTTTAGCGCCAATCAAACGTGGTTTGCTGTAGGATGCTATCACTGACAACAAAGTGGTTGGTAAAGGTGTTGGCCCTTTAAGTTTTTTATTCTCTTTTTGCGACGAATACTTGGTCGTTGATGTGAAGTATCAAGGACCATACATTCGATTGGTCGCTAACGGCTAGGGTGGGAAAAAGAGTTGCATTTTTTCTGCGTAGGTGACCTCTCCAGCGTGCTGGTTGTAAGTTTCGCAACCAACATTAACGTTTGGCTGCTTCCACTTATTTTTACACGTATTTTTGGCACTTCTAGTGACCAAAGTACATAGTCAATAAATAGGATAAGGGTCCAATAACCATATTGTGGTTGGTCATTTGTTTCAGCAACTAACATTGTTTGGTCGCTAGAACATTTGGTGCCAAAAACTTCTACTTATCAACCGCCAAAATCGTGTCCTTGAGCGACCATATGGTAGTTGTTGATGTGTTATATATTCATGACCATGTTACATTGGTCGCGAAACACTTGTGAATTAGTAAACAATCAACAGCCACAATTTTATGGTCGCTAAGGGTTTTTAGCCACCAAAACGTTACCTTTACCAACCACCTTTTGTGGTCACTGGAGCCCCTTTGTTGTAGTGAATATTTGTTACATATATTAAAGATGGAACTAAAATAATATTTAAATTGAAGGTTAAACCTTTTGTTAAACTTTTTATTCCAGGAACTTATTCAGCTCGAAGAACATTAGATTAATTGCCATCAGCATACGCAGTGGCACACAGAGCCTTTTATCAATGGAATACATTTACTTCCTACTTGGAACAAAGAGTTACATAAAAGGGCGCATTTACCACCTATCTTAATATTATCATCTATGACGTCTATATAATGGAGCTGAAAAAGATATTGAATTAAAAATATAAAAAATATCATTTTAAACAAAGTAATATATATTATTTACTTATAGTTATAACTATATGGCAATTTGAATTTTTTGTTAAACACAATGGAATATGCACGTCGTAATTCTTGCAATGGAGAATAAGAAGGTTGTAAAAGTTTTGTCACGTAAAACACATTATTTCGACATTTGGTGTAATAAAAACACTATGGAAGATCAATATATTAAATAAATTTCAGCAATATAGAGTAATTAGTTAATCGCATCTTCAACTTCGTATGAAATTTGTTGTCCTATCACAAACATATTTTTCTTTGTAGTCATACCATTTGTTTGCAATTTATTTTTCTTCTTGATTCACTTAGATTCTTTGATTGTTGAATCCTTTCTCTCATATCGTCCCATGAGAGTACCTTTTCTCATTATTAAGATTTTTCGTACTTATCATGAAAACATACTTAATAAAAAATAAATTTTCTTACATTTATTTGAAAAAACGTCAGTTCATTAAGAAAGCTAGCAACCATTCCATCTTAAATCCATTTTGATTAAAAAAAAAAAAAAAAAAAAAAAAAAAAATCAAATCCAATTGAAGAAGGGAAATTAATACACACAACTTTTATTTATGCTTGGAAATTGCAATCTAATGTTTATGAATTGGAGTCAAGAAAAGTACGTATTTAAGAAGAATTTATGTGTGTTTGCGCGCACGCGTATATGTATTAAATTTTTATTGAAAATTATTTTCTTAACGGTGTGCATGTACATGAAAACACCGACATACACAGATACATAGGTTGGCAAAAACA